>CAUYLG010007168.1:0-39238 GCA_963573385.1 Cacajao melanocephalus
GTGTGCAGAAAGCAGTAACTGGACCCCTTCCTGACACTTTACACTAAAATTACCTTCAGATAAATTAAAGAAGACCTAAACATAAGACCTAACACCATAAAAACCCTAGAAGAAAACCTACACAAAAGCATTCAGGACATAGGCAAAGGCAAGGACTTCATGACTAAAACACCGAAAGCATTGGCACCAAATGCCAAAATAGACAAATGGGACCTAATTAAACGCCAGAGCTTCTGTACAGCAAAAGAAACAATCATTAGAGTGAACCAGCAACCAACAGAATGGGAAAAAACTTTTGGAATCTACCCATCTGACACAGGGCTAATATCCAGAATCTACAAAGAACTAAAACAGATTTACAAGTAAAAAGCAAACTCATCCAAAAGTGGGAGAAGGATATGAACACTTTTCAAAAGAAGACATATACGAGGCCAATAAACATATGGAAAAATGCTCATCGTCACTGATTATTAGAGAAATGCAAATCGAAACCACATTGAGATACCACCTCTTGCCAGTTAGAGTGGGGATCATTAAAAATCTGGAAACAGATGCTGGAGAGGATGTGGAGAAATAGGAACACTTTTATACTGTTGTTGGGAGTGTAAACTAGTTTAACCACTGTGGAAGATAGTGTGGCGCTTCTTCAAGGGCCTAGAAATAGAAATTCCATTTGACCCAGCAATCCTATTACTGGGTATATACCTAAAGGATTATAAATCATTCTATTATAAACACACATGCACATGTATGTTTATAGCGGCACTGTTTACAATAGCAAAGACCTGTAACCAACCCAAATGCCCATTGATGATAGACTGGACAAGAAAAATGTGGCACATATACACCATGGAATACTATGCAGCTATAAAAAATGAGTTTGTGTCCTTTGTAGGGACGTAGATGAATCTGGAAACCATCATTCTCAGCAAACTGACACAAGAACAGAAAATCAAACACCACATATTCTCACCCATAGGCGGGTGATGAACAATGAGAACACATGGACACAGGGAAGGGAGCATCACACACTGGGGTCCATTGCGGGGGGGCCAAGGAAGGGACAGTGGTGGGGTGGGGAGGTCGGGTATGGATAGCATGGGGAGAAATGCCAGATGTAGGTGACTGGGGGATGGAGGCAGCAAACCACATTGCCATGTGTGTACCTATGCAACAATCCTGCATGATCTGCACATGTATCCCATAACCTAAAGTATAATTTTTAAAAAAAAAGCTTATGCATATAATTAGTAGATATATATATATAAAACTGCAATGTATTTTCTTCTTTAGCATCTGTTAAAATGTTTTTAAAAAGCATTTGTGATTCCTTCAAAAGATATTAAATGAATATAATGCCTTTTTTCTAGCATTTTCTTAAATACTAAACTTCAGTGAGTACTAAAATGTGGATATGATACATCTATTTATTTTATATAAACAATATGTACAGAAATAAAGGATTAGCTCCCATTTAATTTTGGGTCAAGACACTAAGAAGGGACTACATTTGATATTTCTTCTATATCCCTTTTCAATTTAATTCAATAATAAAAATTACCACAATTTATTTTTAATATTAACCAAAACCTTGGGAATAGATTTAATTAATTGTCTCCATTTTAACAGGCAAGAAATCAAGCTTTTAAAAAATGGCAAAACAAATTTAAATGTCCACTGCATGGAAACACATCCCACGGTCATGGATGGGTTGAATCAATATTGTAAAAATGACCATACTACCAAAAGCAATCTATATATTCAGTGCAATTTCCATCAAAATACCACCATCATTCTTCACAGAGCTAGGAAAACAATCCTAAAATTTATACGGAACCAAAAACAGCCTACAAGCCAAAGCAAGACTAAGCAAAAAGAACAAATCTGAAGGCATCACATTGCCTGACGTCAAACCATACTATAAAGTCATAGTCACCAAAACAGCATAATACTGGTATGAAAATAGGCACATAGACCAATGGAACAGAATAAAGAACCCAGAAATAAAGCCAAATACTTACAGCCAACTAATCTTCGACAAAGCAAACAAAAACATAAAGTGGGGAAAGGACACCCTGTTCAACAAATAGTGCTGGGATAATTGGCAAGCCACATGTAGGAGAATGAAAATGGATCCTCTCTCACTTTACAAAAAAAACAACTCACGATGGATCAAGGATTTAAATCTAAAACCTGAAACTATATAAATTCTAGCAGATAACATAAAAAAACCCTTTTCAGACATTGGCTTAAACAAAGACTTCATGATTAAGACCCCAAGAGCAAATGCAACAAAAACAAAGATAAATCAGTAGGATTTCATTAAACTAAAGAATTTCTGCCTAAGAAAAGAAACAGCAGAGTAAACAGACAACCCACAGAGTGGGAGAAAATTTCACAATCATACATCTGACAAAGGACTGATATCCAGCTTGTACCAGGAACTAAAACAAATTAACAAGAAAAAAACAATCCCATCAAAAAGTGGGCTAAGGATGTGAATAGACAATTCTCAAAAGGAGATATACAGATGGCCACAAACATATGAAAAGTGTTTAACTTCACTAATGATCAGGGAAATGCAAATAAAACTACAATGTGACACCACCTTATTCCTGTAAGAATAGCTATAATCAAGTAATTTTAAAAAACAATTTTGGTAGGGATGCAGTGAAAAGGGAACATGTCTACACTGCTGGTAGAAATGTAAACTGGTACAACCACCATGGAAAATAGTGTGGAGATTCCTTAAGGAACTAAAAGTAGAACTACCATTGGATCTAGCCATCCCACTACTGGGCATCTACCCAGAGGAAAGTAAGTCACTATATGAAAAAGATACTTGCACATGCATGTTTATAAAAGCATAATTTGCAATTGCAAAAATATGAAACCAGCCCAAATGCCCATCAATCAATGAGTGAATAAGGAAATTGTGGCATATATATATATATATATACACACACACATACACATATATATGATGGAATATGTATGATGGAAAATATATATATGATGGAATACTACTAAGCCATAAAAAAAGAACAAATTAATGGTGTTTGTAGCTGAATGGAACTGGAGACTATTATTCTAAGTGAAGTAACTCAGGAATGGAAAACTAAACATCTTATGTTCTCACTCATAAGTGGGAACTAAGCTATAAGAATGAAAAGGCATAAGAATGATACAATGGGCTTTGGGGGCTCAGGAGAAAGGGTGTGAGGGAGGTGAGGGATAAAAGACTACAAATTGGGTTCAGTGTATACAGCTCAGGTGATGGGTGCACTAAAATATCACATATCACCACTAAAGAACGTATGTAACCAAATACCACTTGTTCCTCAAAAACCTATGGAAATAAAATTTTTTTAAAAAATTTACATGTCTGTTGCACAGCTAAGTAGAGTAGGTGCTGATTAAAAAATGTGATCATTACTATCCTATAACAGCATCTTCACTATTTTAAGATTAGTATGTGAGTGTGCTGTCATTGCCGGCATTCAACCTAGCATAGGCCAATAGCCATGCCATAGGAGGTTCCTGGAATGTCCTACATCTCTGTCATATTTTTTTCCATTTGTTCACTTATTTTCCATGTATTTATTCCCCAAAGAGAATAGTCACTGTATTAGTTGATATTTCCGTTATTCTACATGTACTATGACAATATATGTATATTCTGACAGTACTTGTAGGGCTCTGGCTTCTGGTTGCCAACACACAACTGTAAACAATAACAGAACCTAACAGAGCTGAGGTGGCAGTGGGCTTGGGCCTGAGGTGTCCTAGAACTCTTCTAATGACTTGAGTAGTAGAACAAAATCCTTGTCACCAATCAAGTCTTAGTCTATTAAGTCTTCAAAAAGCTAGTTGAAGACTTAGACTTGACTCTTAAGAGTTGAGCATATTGAACAAAGAATGACCCCCGCAAGCTGGGCTTTGTTTCCTATGCAAACTATCTGGTGAAGGCTAGTCCAAGAACACATTGGAATCTTGCCATTTTCTGTGCTAATGTGGACCAAGTGATTCTTCAATCCTTTGAGAAGGGTGCGGTGGGAACTAGGGTAAGGCAAGAGAGGCACTAGCTTTGGGCACAAAATTTAAAGGGGCACCTTAAATCAAAACCTAAATTAATATTCTATGATGAACATAAGTAAAGATATGATCAGTACTACAGATCTTTTGCCTCACATTCCAATGGCATGGCATGGCACTGCAGAGGGGTGAACATATGGTAGTACCCTGATGTACAGCTGGTAAGGAGAGGAAGCTGAGTCCTCACCAGCAGAGATCCTGAGGACATAAATTCAGATAATGAATGTGGGCTTCTAAAGGCTGACTAGAGGCAGATCTGCCCACAGATGTCATCCTAGTAAGGACTCTTCCCAAACCTTCACCCCTCTGTAGTGTTCACATCAGAAGCAACATTCAGACATATTGGAATGTCTACCTGGAACTCCAAGTCCCATTACATTCTTCCAGCCTCCCCTAGAAGTGACCCAATGTCTTCTGGGTCTGAGTGCATGCTTGAGCATGTGTAGCCCTTTGATCCTGGGTTCCATTCTCCTCTTGAAGCTAAAAAAAAATCCAGAATTCTGAAAGAAGGATCTTCTTGCAAGCTTTAACCGATTCCAGAAAACAGGGCTGAAGCTGGCTTGGACACTATTCATCAGAGTTAATAAATGGAAGAGTCCAGATTTTCTAACCAATGCTTGGTGTTTTACACTAATGGGAGGGGGAGGGGTGGGAGTGGGAAAAGCAGTTCCACAGAGATTCCAAACTTCCCAACGGTGCCAGAAAACTTTCTTTTTTAAAAATTTCTCTTCTTTTTGTCCAACTTTTCGGTTGGATTTGATGATGACAGGTAGCAAAAGAACCCTGGTTGATTAGCATTTGCCCTCCCTGGTGTCAAGAAACCTTTTTGACCTCTGGACCTCTCATTCTCAAGTCTCAACTCAAAAGCTGAATCCTTTATGAAGGCTGCTTGATTAACCCCAATTTGAATTATTTCCCCCTTTCTTGGTGCTCACATAACACATTTCTTGAATATGCTAAAACATCTGTTTATCTCCACTTTGGATTATGGTTATCTTTGATGGCTTTTTAATGGCTCAACTTGGGCCATTTGCTTAATCTCTCCTGCCTCTGTTTTCTTACTTGTAAATGAGAATAACAATTATTTTGCCAGGTTACTCTAAAAGACCTTGACTTAAATTGCAAATTCACCAGTTTCCAATTCTGCTTTGGAGATGTTATTTAATTTCTCTGTTATTTAATTCATTTTATGTATCTGTGAAATGAAAATGAAATTTGTACCTACCACAGAGGTTCTTATGAAAACTGAGAAATATTCCACAAAAAGTAAAAAACAATAGCTCTTATCACTTTATTCTTGTTACTTTTGTTTTCTTGATCAGACTATAAAATTTTAAAGGGGAAAAAATCTTATTTACCTCCTTATCGTAGATAATCTTAGCTGATGGCCAGTAAATCTGTTATGTAAGATGTGAATATTTTCTGTACGTCTGTCTCAATTAGTTTATATAGTTTGTAAGGCCTTTATCATGTTCAGCTTTGTATTGGAGTTTATTAATGTATTTTATCATTCCTTCTCCTTTGCAACATGCTTTTTCAAAAACTACTCAAAAAAACACCATGTAAATAAATGGAATAATACCAACAAAATCAGAGCTTCTTCATAGCATACAGTCAGGAGATCTCTCTTGATAAGTGACTAAAATGTTCCATTTAAGATTGACAAATTCAGTTCTCCCTCTTGAGAAGTGATCCTTTAAAAAAACTGAAATCACCAAAGGAGCAAATTATGAGCAGAAGCCCTTTTCTGGCATTACATGACATACATCCTTATGTTGCACTGACCAGGCTATGTGCAAGCCACGTCTTGTGACTGCCATAGTCCCTGTCCTCTCCATTTAAAGGAACAAAGCAGGCAGTGAGAAACAGGTTTCTTTTTTGTTTCAAATGATGTCATTCAAGTCCAGCACCAGGGATCTGCTGTCTGTTCTCATTTTTTCTGTGCTGAGAAGCTCTCTTGGCTCTCTCTTGACATTGGCACAACAGAGGCCGAGAGCTGGGAGGGAGATTGAAAGGGCTGATACACCACCAGCTCTAAAAACACATGACAGCAGAAAGCCAGGCTATTACTAATGCTGATCAGCTCAGAGGCAATGCAATCAAAACCTTCAATTACACCTGGGTGATTTAATCAACTCCCTGTCAAACTCAGGCTGGAACTCCTCTGGTACTGTACAAATACAGTAATTACCATGCCAGCTTGCAATAAGATATCATTTCAGAGGATTAGAAAACACATTCTGTTGTCAATTACCAACAGCCAATTTATAGGCCCTGAAACAAGCAATATTCTTTAATTGCTGCCTTTGTGTCATTATCACAAAATTACTTCTGTTATGAGGCATTAAATCATCTCAGCAATGTTGGGAGTGGGGGCAGGGGGGAGATTAAAAAGTTTTCATTCTGTTCTTTCCTGATAAAATGGGAATAGCAGCATAAAATTTGTATCCCACTGTGTTGAATTTTGTAATGAAAAACAATCAAAAAACCCCAGAGATTCTCAACTATGCAAACAATCATAAACAAATCCTGAAGCTACATGAGCAGATCAGAGAATAGGAAGCCAGAAGTCAGGTTTATTTTGACTTGTGCTTTTTCTGTATCCCTGGCCTCATTTTTCCATTTGCCTATCTTCCAAGCTTTATTTTTTATAGGTATTTATTCGTTTTGAAAGTGTGTTTCAGTTGACCCCAGATGTGGCAACTGTCACTGCAGATGTGCAGATCTGAAGTCTTCCTACTTTACCCACCCTCTCCCAAGCCCATGTATTCAGACCAAAGAATAACAGTGATTGGGCCTTGCCAGCTCCACTCAGCTCCTTCACAATGTTCCTAGGATTCGTCTTTTCCTGACGCAAAGGGAACATCTGACCCACCCCTGCTGATTCCTTCAACCTACCCCATTGTAGCCCAAGTATGTCTTGCCTGAGTTAGTTTAAAATGGAGACAGTTTTATTTTGCCAGATGGCAGAATGTAGAAAAAATGTTATTAGTATTATTAGTATTATTGCTATTTACTACTAATGATAGTAAACACTCTACAGCACAGTGTCCCAAACATTGTTCTAAATGCTTTATAAATATTATAACAACCCTGTAAAGTACCTATTATTATATTCTCATTTCACAAATGAGGAGCGATGCACTGGATGGCTGAAGCTTTTTGGCTGCAGTGATATGGTAGAAAGGACATTGGATGTGTCTCAGGAAGCACTGGATGTGAATCTCAACACTGCCACTTAGTAGTTGTGTCACAGTCAGCCAATTAAATATCCACTCTTAGCTTTATTTTCCTTGTCTTTGAAAAGAAGAAAACCATAATGATAATGTTTATTAGAAATGCCATGCATACTTTTACATGTTTTACACACACTACATGATTTAATCATCACAATGACTCTATTGGGTACAAACTACAGTTATTTTACCGATGATGAAGCTGAGGTGTAGAGAGGTAAAGTAACTTGGTCAAAGTTATGCAGCAAGAAAGTGCTGGAGCCCCTAAGGTGCCTCTCTGAAGCATTAGCCTACATTGCGTGTTCAGTGAGCCATTCCTCCTCTACTATTGACTACCTCTTGTTAAGTCCTCTTTGTTAACATCCGGATCTAGATCCCTAATTTCCTACTATGCATCACCACTTGGACAGCGTCCCAGCCATCTCAAAGTCCACATGTCCTAACCTGAAGCTATTATTATCTTGTCCTCAAACCTGGGCCGTCTTCATTACTTTCTCTTTCCTGGAATGAACACCTCCATCTTCCTGGTTGTCCAAGCCAAAGACTTAAACATACTCCTTGGCCAATACCTCTCACTTGGACAATTGCTATGGTCAACGATTGGTACCTCTGATTCTAATCATGCCACTTTCAATTACATACAGATATCTCACCAGCCACTCTCTGCTCCTGGTCTATCAGTGTATATGTCACTTCTCTATCTTCAGAAGTTAGAAATTATCATCAAGAAAATTTCTATCATCTAAAGTCCTTGCAGACCACTTTACTTACAAGCCATAGCTTTACCTTTTCTTCAAGCTTCTGCATTCCCCTTTCGGGTTCGGTCTCACAAACGAAGACTGTATGCTTTGGTTCCCCCAGGATTGTATACTTCTCCTCAGGGGCTGCTTTCCTCCCTTACAGTTAAGAGGCATTCAAAGCAGAAAAAAAATTTATGTGAGCCACTGTACGCTGCCTTGGCATATATTCTGACTTACTTAGACATTATCCAATTAGGGGTTGAAAGCGTTAAAAAGGTAGGAAATTTCAAAGATTTGCATCAGAATGAATGAACCATAGAATTTCCAACCTGGAAAAGATCATGTAACTCATCTAGTCAAACCCACTCATCCTTCAGAAGAGGAAAAGTGACACTAAGGTTAGGCTGGAGTGAATGTGACAGGAGAAGTTGGTGAGATATCAGAGTTCCTCAAAACCTCATGAACAAGTACATAGCAAGGAAGCTAAGTCCTAACTCCCTGCAGCTTATAATCCAGGGCTCTGCTTTTGAGACACATCTCTCATTAAAGCCAAAGAACTCAGTGCTCTCTGCCAATTGTATCCTGGTCCTTTCTAAGTGGAGAGTTATTTCCCAAATGGTATTCCTTGATATATCCTATGGAAACAAACAAAATGTCTCCTGTGCTTAGATATCATTGTTAAATTGCCTATAACATCCACTTCTGAGAAAGACATATTGAACGTTGGCATGTTAGAAATTACACAATATAGAACAATGTTAATTTTTTTACACCCAATTTGTCAAACTTACGGACCATCGATTTCCCATTCTGTTTTGGGATTTAGCATGAATCAAAATCTCATGAAATTACAATGAAAGAGACGGTGATGATTTAGTCACTAGTCACATTTCAGGTGCACAGTAGCCACATGTGGTTGGTGACCACTCTGTTGGACAATACAGACTTAGATAATTAAGCCAATTAAATTAATAGTTAAATGATAAAAATAATAGCATTATTTTGCTACTATTTCCATATAGTGATTTTGCCTTTTCATAGTTCCTTCAATGCCAGGCTCCAAAGAAGGAATTATCATGGAAGATAATTCAGGAACCGTACCATGCTGGAAATATTTTGGATAGAGCCTGTGGGTGAATCTTAAAACTGTAACAGGTAGATTCCCAACAAACACATGATCCTTCATGGCATATTTATGTTTAAAAGGAGTATCTTGGTTGTTCACCCCTAATTCCTACAATCTTCCCTGGTTACTGGGTGTACAGATAGCTGACTCCTTCCGTCATGTTAATGCCATACCAAGGAGTTGGCAAGAGCAAAACATGCTACTCCTCGCCTCAGGATGATCGAGTTAGATTTGCCACTGTGGCATTTGGCCAATTCTGTGAAGGATGCCCTTGAAAGTGCTCCTCCCCACGGAGAAGGAATGAAAGAGAATAAAAATAAATAGCACTAGGTGGACTCATAAAACTTGTCAAAATCTCTCAAGCATGGCATATTTGATGATTCATGGGGTTTGCAAAGCATTGCCAGATTAAAACAAGAAACGTCATGCAGAGCCATCATTCTATGGCTTCAGAACCCTGCATGGCAACATAATCCTAATATTGGAAGTGCTGGTGAGGGGACCTGTGTGTACCTTCCTCACCACCCACAGTATTCTAAGGCAGGACAATGCTGATCAGCAGAACAGTGATAGTTACTGATCCTCCTTTATTCTTTATCCAGAGACAAAGACTTTACACGTTCCCTCTGGAAATTTGTTGAGAAATAATTTGTTCAAATTTCTCTCCCTGAAGATTGAATCCATTTCCTCTCACGCAGTCATCAGCGGGAAAGGAGAAGTACAGCTTCATCAGCCCACTTATTCTAACCCTTCACAATTTCAGAGACAGTTGTGATAAAGCAATTTTCCTAGGGCTGTCTCTTTTCTGTAATTTAAATGTTAACCCCTTTATTCACACACAGTTAAAATACACTGCATTTCCACTCTCTGCACATTCTCACTCAATATGATACCTTCACCATTCTGATGTGTGAGGGGAGCCATTGCACTGAATTAACCAACGGAAAACAATAGGGCCTTTTCACACCCAAGCGCTGGACTGAGATGATTCCTGGAGAGACAGATTAATCAGCCCATGAATTCAGCCTAATCAGCTGCTAGAGAAAGACTTTTCACTCTGATGATTTTCTGACTGCCACATGGAGAGTTTCTTATTATTTACAACTGCATGCCTGACTATGAAGTCACTGGATGAAGCCTCTTCTGTGATTACAATGCCTACAGCCAAACCCCTCACCCACAACCATTTTTAACAATGTTATTTTAAAAAGATTTTCTATTTTCCTTTCCTTTTGACAAGTATTTGCTGCATATCTACAATATGCCAGGCACTGTAGTAGGCACTGGAGGGAAAATGATGAACACAACAGAGTCTCTGCCATTGACTATAGCCTAATGTTGGATACAGAGAGTAACCAAAGATCACAAATCTGTTGCACATATACACTAGTAAGGATTAGACCTAGTAAGGACTAGCGGTAGAGGAGAGGTCAGGAAAAGCTTTCTCAAAGAAATAATGACTCACCTGAGATCTGAAGAAGAAGTTAATTAAGTAAAAGGGAAAAGGTTCCCTGAAAGATGAAACAGACTGTGCCAAGGCCCTGTGGTAGGCAGTGGCATGGTGTGATAATACAAGATCAGTAAAGTCCACATGCAGCAAGGAAAGGGAGACATTGCAAGGCCTTTGAGTCCCCTTTAAGGATTTTGGTCTTAAACTCATGAGTAATGACAAGCCATTGAAATTTTTTAGGCAATAGAGGCCATTGGAATGGTTTTTGCTAAAACAGAAATTGATTATGTCCTTTTTCAACTCCAAACCCTTAATGACTTATTACAGCCCACATAACGAACTTTAAACTTATTACTGCAGTGTTAAAATTATCTGTGTTCTGTCCCCAGACTTTTTCCCTGCCTTATATTCCTCAGGACTTCCCTACATGCCTTCATACACAGTGGGCCCTGGGTCTTAGTCATGTTGTTCACTGAACTTGCCACATACCTCTGGAACTCTGTGCCTTTGCTTACATTGTATCTTCAGCCCAAGATGCATGTACCGCATACTCTTTGAGGCAGGAATGATATCCTATTTATACATATACTCGGTGCCTACAACAGAGCCAGACACATAATAGAATCTTAATAAATGTTGGTAGAATGGCTGAATTAATGAATGCCTTTACTGCTCATTCACCTGTTGATATTCTGCTTCTGTTTAAAAGGCCTAACTCCAAATTTACTTCTTCTATAAAATCTTACCTTATTCTCTAAGTTAGAATAAATTGGTCCTATCTTCCTGCTACCATAGGTCATTATTTCTATTGGTTATATCGCTGTTTTAACAATTATATCCTTGTGTGAAAGAACAGATGCAGGAAAACACAATCTGCGTACCCATCTCAAGAACTCTGCAAAGATGTATACTCTGAATGAGGGTCCTCAGGTCACTAGAGAGAAAGCAATGTGGCTAGAGACTCTGAAACTGTCAGACAGGTCCTTTGATACTAGTGAGATTCTATCTAATCTTACTAGTCTTCTTAACCTTGACCTAAATTGTGTCTGGTGAGATTAAGACATCTCAAAGTATATCTGGCAGGTTGGATGGCTGACTCTGCCAACAATTTATTTGCATGAGAGACTATGAGAGAACTTAGCCCAAGGGAAAAGTCAGACTGACAAATGGACTCTAAGGCACTAGAGGTAGAGAAGAGGGATAATTCTAAGAAGGTGATATTTCTTATAGGATGTATCTCCTGGCCCAGTCCTCATGACTCCTTTCTGAGTTCTGTGGGGTGAAGGTTGTGAGGGAGTGTCAGATATACGTATAATTAGGGGGAGATGTTTCATGGATGCTTTGCAAGGCACAGGGGTATGGAGCCTTGCTGTGTGGAAGCACCAAGAGCTATGGAGGTCTATATGCCTGAGGTCATTCCTCTCTCATAATTGTCCTGATCACCAACAAAAAGAGTCTAGCTCCAGACATGCTGAGGTTGAGGAAGCTTCTGAAGTTGAAGCACAGGCAACAAAAGATACGGGATGGCACCTGAATCTCTTCGATTATTGCCCTGGGCCTGGTAGGAGCCTTAACTTCTCCCATGACCGATGTTTTATTATAATGTTGATGAGAGAAAAATCAGTCCCGGGGGCGCCACTGTCTGTGCGGAGTTTACAGGTTCCCACATTCTCCCCATGTCTGCCTGAATTTTCTCCAAGTACTTCAGTTTCCTCCTACATCCCAAAGCTGTGCACATCAGGTTCACTGGTGTGTCTGAATGGTCCCGGTGTGAATGAGTGTGAGCGTAGGTGTGAGTGCGCCCTGTGATGGGATGGCATCCTGTCTGAATTGGTTCCCATCTTGCACCCTGAACTGCTGGATAAGCTCCAGTTACCTGCTGTCCTGAACTGGAAAAATTGGGTAGATAATTGTCTCACTTGTTTTTATCAATCTTTCTCAAATGTATATATAATTCATATTTTTTCAATGTTTAATATTAGAAGTATTTTGGTCTTTACTTAGAAGTCTAGTGATGTTTTGTGACCAAAACTATGTCACAAGAATTAACTCTTGCTTCTCTCAATTGGCCTATGATACAATGGGTTTTGTTATTTGTCGTCTTACTTAAAGTTACAGTTTCCAAGAACCTGTGGATGACGTGAAGTGAGGACTTAATGTATCCGAGAGTCCCTGAAGGAGCTTCCTGCAATTTTCCTTGTAAGAATCTGTTAGCTGTAGTCACCAAGTGGCATCAGCTCAGTTGTCTCTTTGGCTCCAGTTCCCTTGTGTCCGCCCCCTCATTGGCTATTTGCAAAGCAGGAGGCAAAAGACTTTCCACACCCATGGCCCATCTTGAGAATGCCAATGTCCACATCTGGACTACTTCCTTTACACTCTCCCAAACCTCCCCAGTCCTTAGGTGCTAGAATGTTTCCAGAGTTCATTGTACTTGGGGCCCTTGGTAGTGACATAGGGGTGGGGATGGAGCATGCTATTCTTTGTCACAATGTGCCACCAGCAACAGTTGTGCTTGAATTGAGTTGCATGATGAAATTTCTCTTGAACAGTGAAATCAGCTGTTTCTTCTAACTCCTTTCCATCTAAGGTTCAAAACCTCCAAAGTGAGCCAGAGAAAGCTCCTTTTTGAGAGGGTTGCTATGTTGAGCCTGTGAACAATTACTCATTACTTAATATTTTTCTAGACTTTTTTTTTTTTTGAGGCAGAGTCTTGCTCTGTCACCAGGCTGGAGTGCAGTGGTGCAATCTTGGCTGACTGAAACCACTGCCTCCCAGGTTCAAATGGTTCTCCTGCCTCAGCCTCCTGAGTAGCTGAGACTACAGGTGTGTGTTACCCTGCCCAGCTAATTTTTGTATTTTTAGTAGAGATGGGGTTTCATTATGTTGGCCAGGATGGTCTCGATCTCTTGACCTTGTGATCTGCCCTCCTTGGCCTCCCAAAGTGCTGGGATTATATGCATGAGCCACCGTGCCCGTCCTGTAGAGTGTTTTAACAATAAAACTATGGATTGTTCTTTATTTCTACATAGCATAAGAATCAAAGGAAAAGGCGCTGTGAGATTTCTTTCCCTAGAAAGGAGGTTTTTGGTCAAGCCATTATTAGAGTCTAACGGCTGAGTCCAACACATGCTTTTAAGCTGACTGGTGTTGTCCACCCTTCTTCATATATTGAAAGCACATGTACATGCATGTAAACACACACACACACACACACACACACACACACATACACAATCTGGCTCTGCCTTATACAGAGGAAGAATAGTCATAATTCTATCCCCTTCGTACTCCGCTTTCTTTCCCCTGCCGTCCCCCACACAGCCATAAATATAAAGTTCCTTTCTCTTTCTCAGGTATACAAGAGTGGCTCTTTTTTGCACGTGTCTAAATAGAGACAAGTGGAAACTAGGGTAAGTATATGTTGGGTAGTGCTGCTTTTAAGTTCCTACTGATCCATACCAGATGCTGTGCACATGGTTGTGTTTATGTGCATGTGTAAGGGGTAGGAGTGTCTATAGATGTTTGCTGAATTATGCATTATAGTTAGGAAATGGGTTAGGATGACTAAGAGTTGGGCAGATGTAGCTCAGTACAAAAGGCAATCTTTCCGATCCTTCAGAGTGTTTTTGGAGTTATAAAAGATATACTCCATAGGCAAAATCCCAGAACATTATGTGGCATAAAGCAGGTGGTCAATAAACATTATTTTTCTTTCCTTTTCTCCTTTTAAAATTCCTCTTACCTCAAGGATCTTGGAGTTTCTTTTGCTAACAACAACAACAAAGTAGTTATCAAGAAAAGACATCCGATATTAATTCACATCTTTGTATGAATACGCACTGCCCAGGCTCCCCCACTCTTGGATTGCATTTTAAGTCCTATATCAAATTGCAGACTAGAGGACTTTATCTGGTGTTAAAGGAATTGTAGGAGTCAGAACAAAACTGGAAAGGGTATTTGGGAACAGAAGGGCTCTTCCTCCATGTTTCTAAATTATGCCAATGTAAGTGTCTGCCTCTCCCCCCATGCATACAAAAAGGGATTCTTCTGATGTGTGATGACTATGAATGTTTATGTATGCATTCCATGTGGGAACAAGACCTAGACACCAGTGGACAGCAGCATGCAGCTTAAAAGCATGTGGTATGCATCTTCCTTTTGAGGCTGATAAATAGCTTGGCTATAATCCGTCTCACTATGGAAAGAAATCTCACAGAGCCTTTTCTGTCCATCCTGGTGCCAAGTAGAAAGAAGAACAATTCAGTGTTATTTTATTTAAATGGTTTGGAGAGCCAAAATAAGAATTTTTCATATTGCCTGTAGATTGAACATATCAGTCCTTGAAAGACTGAGCTTTCCACAAATTAATTTAAGATTGGAGTCACTTTTCAGTGAACTGTCATACCTCTTCAAATGTATTTGTAAAGGTTTCAAAACAATTATCTTAGTGGCTTTCTCCAGTATTTTTCTTTGGGGAGGAACTGCTTTTATATAGGAAAATACCTTAATAAATCACTGGGGTTGAGAGGTTGAAAATATGGTACCTTGTGAACATAGACTAGCAGGAGACAATCAAAAGGAAAAGAAACAAAGAAAAAAGAAAGAAAGAGAACACACAGTAAATCATCCATAGAAACAGCTCAGGTAGGAGAGGGGAGAGGGGAGGGCCTAGTAGCATGGTGGGAAGAGAGTGTCCAAGTTGGAGGGTATCTAAAATACTTTTTTTAAGGTCAGATATAGCTTATAAGGAAATTTCAGTTGCTTATGCTTCTTTCTATCTATTTTTGTACCTTCACAAACCTTCCAAAAGGCCCATGTGAGTGGATTTTTCTTAAAAATCAGAGAGAGAAGTTACGTTGCATACACGGTTCAGAGTGAGGTCAGCTTAGCATTCATGAACTGAACTGTAATTTAGGTTAATTGTTCAGCTCAGAGGTGGTCATGAGTGTGTAAGTCCCCTAGGGATTTGCACAAATTGTGGAAAGGCACTGAACTTTCCACAGAACACAGAATGGGGGAATCATGTCGGTCATATCTAAATTACCTGAATCATATCTTAAGTCATCATCTGAGTTAGAAATCATTTGTGCCAAGTGAGGACTGCATTGGTCTTCTGAGTTCCCTGACCCTTAATTTGCATTGCCAGACTGACTCTCAGTGGTCTTCCAATAAATCTCAAGGAGGCTCTTGGAAGAACAATTGTGATTTTTTAAAAATAGTTCATCTTACACATACTAGAAAGATGTGCCTTTGAATGAATCTCTCAGATTAAAATATATTTTCCAAGTCTCCTGAGGTTAGCAAATGGTTCCCTTTCTTTCTGGCTCCTTTCAACTTTACACACCACAAACAAATCAAGATCTGTCTCGTTCACTCCACATATCCTTAAATGAAGATTTTGAAAAAAGTCGGGGAGGAAAGGCAGTGAAAAGGGAAGTCGAGATAGACTTATTCCTGCTTGCTTTCAGGATGAAAAGACTGTTTATCCCGAAAATTCCACAGGGAATCAGAGGGAGGGAGAGAAACAAGTCCTTGTTTGTACAGAACTGTTCACAAATGTTACATCATGGGGTCAGATTCACATACTGGGTAAACCCTGAAGAAAAAATTCCTAAGGGATTCCATAGTATGTGAAAGCAGGCCAAAACCTTTGTTACTTTTTGTCCCGTGAGACCTACATATCAACAGTTTTAAAACAGAAGAGGAGGATAGTTAGTACCTCTTGAAGAGCCACTCCAGATGTCTAGGTCCAACTAAATTTATCTACAAATCTCTATGGTTATGTATAGCTTCTTTTTCATAGCTTTAGGATCTTCAGTAAGGCTGAGACTTATGGGAGGTGTTTCAGATCCAGGAGACATCATACAAATGTGCACGTGTTCTTACTAGTCTGATCCCATCCCCAAAGCCAAATAAGGTGGTGCAGTTTGTGTAGCTTATTTTTCTTAGCTCTAGGAAAGACAAGTGCAGATTCAGGATCAAACAGAACTGGGTCTGGCTAGTCTAGTAACAATTATTTAAATTACCTAAGTCATAGATTAACTAGTAAAAAATAATTTGTGCTCACAGATCATACCTACCAGGACCAGATAATAACGATGAGGAGGATGTCAATATTTTTTGTGTTTTTACTATATACCAGGCACTACTCACAAGACTTGACAGACATTGTTTTATTAAATTCTCACAATAATCCTACATAGCAGCCCTTGCTATTCCTGTTGTAAAGATGAAGAAAGAGAGATTCACTAAGTTTAATTAACTTGTTCAAGGTGTTACAGCTAGCAGAGAAGCCTGGAATGTGAAACCAGGAGAGTCTGACTTGACCATCGTCTTACAGTGCCTCTCAATTAGTAACTCAAATCGTGCCTCCTAGTTGCAGTGGAAAGTAAGGCTGCAGACAGAAATGAGAGTGACTCTCAATAAAATGATGCATTATGTAAGGGAATAGCCAGCATTTCTTCATTTCATGAAAGTTCCTTCCCACAGTGGAGCAAGGATGCTCTTGTTTCTTCCATCTTACCCCTCTCATCAAACCTGGCTGTCAAGGAAGAATTTAATATATTCATTCAAAGCAGGCAAACTAATAAGAATGGTTGACTGGCTCATGGTGAGATTTGGAATCTCCACAGGGAGCAAAACCTTGAGACCAACAAATGAATCCACAGCAGCAGATTTTCAGATTTGCAGAGTTAAGTGAGTAAAAGAGACGTGTTTAAAACTTGGAATATGGGGAGTCAGTAGGGGGTGCTTTTTAACTCCTCAAATAAACTCAGTAGGTGAGGTCATCATGCAACTGAAAGTGCGTTGTGAGTTGAAAACCTCTCAAATGTATCGGTATACCCATGCTGAGCTTCCAGTAAGCTGACTTTAGAAATTGCCCAACTTCTTTGCCAAGAAGGCGAAAAATGATTTGGATATGCCCGAGTACTGTCCTGCCCCACAACCTCTTCAAAACAGTCTTTGAAATCTATGAGAAAGTGTCAAAAAATGTCCTTAGCGGTACTAGGCCTGTTTATCTTGAAAAGTTTCTCTCAGACATCCTGGCAGGGAATGGGAAAATGGTTCAGCCACCCACAGTTCTTATGCCCTTGGAATTCTAGCATTTTGTATTTGTTTAGGTCTATGCTACTCTGGATGTCTTCCCTAACTAGGCTTAAAGACCCTTTCTCACAAACCTGCTATCCTTTTTTCTCATTCTTCTAGTTTTTATAATGATTTGTTTGTCATCAGCCAGAGAAGGGATAAATTCCCTGTAAATTAAATATGCAGAGAACACTTTCTTTCCTCATCTCCTCAACCTCAAGAAAAAATGTTCAATCTTAAAAAGGAAGAAAGAAAGAAAGAAAGAAAGAAAGAAAGAAAGAAAGAAAGAAAGAAAGAACAGAGCTAGTATTTCTGTGATATCAGGGAAAAATAATTATGATTTCCTAATGCCTTAAACAAAACTTTGGGTCCTATGTATTTGTTCAGAAATTAAAACTCAAAGATCACTGATTGTATAATGCCTCTGTTTGTAAATAGCCTTAATCCACTTTACAATTCTCCCCGTTCTAAATATGTGCTCCTATCTTCCAGGGCCCATCATTTTCATGAGTCACCAGTCGTGAGGAGTGCAAGCTTTTAAAGGCTGAGATCCAGCCAAACACTGCCTAGGCTCCTCAGTGTTTACACAGTCAGCCCTGGCTAGTCTAGTAATCATTGTCTTATTTCCTTATTGGAAAAGCTAGAAACGTACAGGGTAAACAGGGCAGCAACTAATATATACTGAGAATCTACTATGTGCTAAGCACACTGTTATGCACTTTAAAATTCAATCTTTGCCACAGTCCTATGTGGTAAATATTATTTCTCACTTTTTTTCACATGAAGAAACCAAGGTTTAAAGAGCTGAGGTAATTCACCTAAGGAAACAAAAGCTAAGGGTAAGGTTAAGGTCACTATTTCTAAGCTTTGCTCATCCTAACCCATCACACGGCTTCCCCACACTGCAGAGCCTTAGCCAAAGATGGCTTAGGGAATGAATGAATCATTCGAAAGGCCTCTGCCTGGCCATGATCCTCATATTTCTGCAAGACCTCACCAGCTAATGATGCCCAGAGCATGTGTCAACTAAGCCCTGGGTCGGGATAATGTTTCTGAGCTTAGTTACAGTATGGAGTTCATTCTTGATTCATGAGCTGATGCTGAGCACTGTGTTCTCCAGGCTGGAGTTACCTCTGGCACCACAGGATCATTGCTCCTTCTTTCATCACTTGCACTCAGTGGTTACTAATTCCTCCTAAATGAAGCAATTAATTGAAGTCTATTAAAAGAAATTTCTAAAACCAGCGATTGCAAAATCCATTAGCTACACAAAATTTGGAGAGAGAAGTTTCCTTCTACTACCTAACTGGAGTTCAAGTGGTAAAGGCAAAATCATAGTAAAAATCATCATCGTAAAGAAGCAGAAGAAAGAAATTACAATACCAAAAACCCACTGAGTGAGCTATTTTCTTTAGTCTACAGCTAACAATAACCAAAAAGGAATCAGCAACCCCAACATTCAAATCTCCAGGAAAGTGCCCGTAAGAATCTATACAAAGTGTATGTGAGATCTTCAGCTGCTACTAGGAGTGGGGGTGAGATCATATAAAAGACTTCAATTTAAAAGACAATAGAGTAATTCTGCCACCACTCATACTTAGCAGGTGACAAGGGAGAGGAGCAATAACTGATATCAATTTAGTTCCTTCTATTATATAGGTATTATGCTAGGCAAGTTCATACATTTATGTTATCCTTGAATTCTCATAACAATCATCTAAGGCAGCTATTATGATCTGCATTTATAGAGGACATGCATGATCATGAAAATTTTTTAAAGTAACCTAGGATGAGTCCAATCACTTCAGGCTTCGTTGATATCATACAGCTCTGAGTAAAAGAACTTTGCAGTCATTAACCTCATCTAGACGTACAGGAGAAACAACTGGAGATCTGTGTGATTCACGTGCTGGATTGTTAAATGTACCTATGTGTCTATTGCCTCTATTTTGCAGAGACCCTATGAAAAGGATATATTTTCAAAAAGCAAAACAGCTTCACACAATAAAATGAAAATGAGAGAGCCATGAGAAATTGTAATAAATGTGCAGAATTCAGAAGGTAGAAGGAATAATGTCAAGTGGTGAAGTAGAGAGGAGAAAGACACAACCTTGAAAAGTGGGAACTTCAAGCCTGAATATGTGCAGGATACTGCAGCACAGGAAGTAGCCAACCTACCTGGCAAAATCAAGAAGGGCTCTGGATTCAAAAAGATGGGTGGAGAAAGGTAAGCTGAAGTCAGTCAAAGATTTATATATAGAAACAGCTGGCCATAGCCATACCTTTCTCTCACCACCACATGCTACATAAATCCAGGTCCTTGCCCGTAAGCAAAATAATTGGAGAGTTCTCTAATGGAATAGAATGTTCTGCTTGGGGAAGAACTAGGGTAGCCAGCACGGGTGTTGGTGACCTAGCATAAGGCCCTCCTCATTCATTCCCTGGGGCTCTGTACCACCATGGGAGGTCCCATAGCACTCAGCTTAGAGAAGGCCTACCAGTGGACACACTTGCAGGCATACACAGAGCTCCTGGGCTGTCTGCTTATTGCTCATTTTGATGTCTGAAGAGACAACCAAAAATCACCAGACATTTGAGGAAAGCCTACAGCAAGAGAAAGAAACACCAAGGTAAACACAACAGCTATTCCCTACAGGAAAAAGAGAACTTGGGACATAGAAGAGGACTTACAGAACAAAACTAATTTAGTGTACTCAGAGGTACTGAAGAATCTGTGGCATGGACGAAACGAGAAAAGAATGTTTTATTTTTTTTTTAAAAAGTATAATTGAAAAACAAAAAGGATTTTTTTTTAGAAATTAAAAGTATCCTGACAAAATTGAATATTCAGAGTAGATGGAGCATAAACCCAAGTAGAGGAAAGCTAGAAAATAGAACAAGGAGGAGTTAGGAAGAAAACGTAAACAAGAAAATAAGAAGCATTTAAGATCAATCCTAGGAGATTGGATATTTCATTAACTATAATTTTAGAGAACAAAGAGATAACAGAAGGTGGGAAATGACCAAAAACAAAATAAAAAAGAATTTCCCAGAGATGTTGGGAAGGTATCTTTAAATATAAAGAGGTTACACGGTGCCCAGCATAATAAACAAAGTGTTATTCACACAGTATGGTGAAATTTCAGAACGCCAAAGATGAAGAGAATACCTCATACCTTGTCAGAGACAGAGAGATGGAGGAAAACAGGAGGTAGGTCCTCATAGATCACAGTGTGAAGCTATTAGCCGAAACTCTAAAGTCTACAACAATTGAAACAACAATGTAGGCATATTATTTAGGATAACCAACAGAGGACGTAAAATCAGGGACCATTAAAATTAATTATCTCTGAGGAGCAGGATTTGCAGAAGTGAGTGGGCCATAGGATGGGACTGTGAATTTTTATTGTCAGTGTGCAAGCATTACTTTGGATACATATCTATGTCTATATCATCTGTATCTATATCCACACATATAAAATAAATAAAATAAAAATGTATATTAATACATACTAGTCAATATATCATATAACCTATTACCTAAAATACCATATGTAGTTATTATATATATGATATATTATCTGTGTACGTGTCTTTAAAAGTAGTATTTGCAGGCTGTATGTTTATTTCTTATTGAGAATAAACCCATTAAGCAATATTTCTTACATCAAACACCTAAACAAGGTTTAGTCTTGCCAGTACATATTGCAGTACACTCATAATTATTGATGAATTTAATACATAGTTACAAAATCACATCCTGAAAAGGTCTCCTAGTGGCTGAGAAAATAAACAAGCCTCCTACCAATACAGCTTCAAATAGTCAGTGGTTCCTAGCACTTTGGGAAGCTGAGGCGGGCAGATTGCCTGAGCTCAGGAATTCAAGACCAGCCTGGGCAACACTGTGAAACCCTGCCTTTACTAAAATACAAAAAAATTAGCCAGGTGTGGCAATGCGCACCTGCAGTCCCAACTACTTGGGAGGCTGAGACACAAGAATTGCTTGAACCCAGGAGGTGGAGTTGCAGTGAGCCGAGATTACACCACTGCACTCCAGCCTGGGTGACAGAGCAAGACTCCATCTCCAAAAATATGTATATATGTAGTCAGTGGCTTAGATGGAGCCAATAGACTTTTTAAAAACAGTTGGTTGAAAAGTGGGAACGTCAAGTTGAAAACACTGGTGACTTTCTGATCTTAGCTGGAATATTTTTTAAAACCTTGACTTCAGCAAACCTGTTTGTGTATATAGGGAGTGAGCCATAGGCACTGGAGAACATTTGACTCTTCCTGCTGCCAAACATGCTGGGAGAAAGAAGCTTCTGGAAGCTGGTTGAATTATTTTAAGCCATGATGAATCCCTTTATAAGAGGAAAGAGAAATGATTTTCTAGTTGGCCCCTTTGCAGCATGAAGGATCGGTCTTATGTCGGAGATGCCACCAGGTAATGGATCAGAGTCCTTGCTTCATGGTAGAGACTGGAAAATTCTGATCTATGGGACTGAAAACATTTGGCCAAAACTAAAGACTACGATAAATGGAAAGAAGAGAGTTAAACAAATGCATGAGAGAGAAAAAAAGCAGGAGTAAAAAAGATTAGATTCCCGCTCAGTATCTGAGAAATTGTATACGTGCTATACAATTCCAGCAAGCACCGTATTCATCAGGCTGCACCAGCAGCTGTTTGGGGCTTAAGTTGCCATTGGTGGTATTTTTCTAAGCCTGCTACCTTTTCCTTGACTATGTGAAAAGCATTCCTCGGAGTTAAGGCACGGTGCAGACTATGCTAAATTACAGAGGATAATTTCCCTGGAGGCAGATGAGCTGCAGAAAGATAAAACCAGGGACTCCCGAGAAAAAGTATTAATGGGGAAATGAAGAGTGCAAGGAGATGGAGTAGGTGGCACTGGCCAGTAATGTAATAATTCAAAGACTGCAGGTAAAAAACAGCCTCCCGGGATGGGCCAGTTCATCATGCACTCAGTCAAGAAAGGAAAGCAAGATGCCAAATGCTGTGGTGAAATTGTTTTTCTGAGAGAGGAGCTGCTATAAATACAGATGCTTTGGGATAGAAGGAACAAGAGGCAGGAGAGCAAGCCTAGATTCAGAATGAGATGCAGATTCCAGCTCCAAGTATTACTCTCAGGTATTGAAGGGAAAACCACCAAGGTAATGGAAGCTTCTGATATAAATGCCTTCATGTTATAAGATGATTAATTCAAGCTTATGTATCAGGCAAAATTATAGATTCAGTAATAACATTGTCTTTTTGGTCTGAAGATTTTCCCTACGGGTAGAGGATAAGAATGTAATTAAGGGGAGAACATTAGGGGAAGCCAACCTAGGCACAATTCTGAAGGTGAACTGACCTTGTGACCTAATTCCTACCCCCTGGTGTTCACACCATGTCTAATCCTCTTCACTTACATGTAGGTGGGACACACTTCCACCTCTAACTTGCTTCTAGGCAATAGAGTCTGGGAAAGTTGGTGGTGCCACTCCCAGGATTACTTTAGGTTATTTACATAAGACTCCATCTTAGCAGACTAGAGCAAGAGATTCTCCTTTCTGTCTTGTTGAAGTAAACTGTTGGCTTGTTGAAGTAAACCGTTGGCTTGTTGAAGGAACTACAGGTGATCTCTGGGAACTGTAGGGAAATTCTAGGACCTGAGGTCATACAGCCACAAGAAAAGTTTTGCCAGCAACGGGAATGAGTTCGGACTGGAGTCCCGAGTTAAACTACAGATGACAGCGCAGGCTGTTTGAATCCCTTTTCTGCAGCTTTGTGAGACCCTGAAGCACAAGACTTACCTATGCCATGCCCAACCCTTGATACACAGAAACTGTGAGATACTAAATGTGTACTGGTTTAAGTCACTAAATGTGTAGTACTTAGTTACACAGCAATAGGAAACTAATACATAGGGGAGAAGCAGGTGAAAAAGAATGAGGTATGGTGTCAGATAACCTCTAAACCACAAATAGGAAACTGGTCATGATGCCAGGTGTCACTATTAAATTACATTAAGACTTCCCTGATGTTCACGGTCCAAAGCCTACCTAATGTTAAGCTCCTGTCACCTCTGAATCTTCCTACTTTCCTTGAGATAGAATCCATTTGTTGTACCACTGACCAAAGGATGACAAAAATGTATTGTTCCCAGTTTTTCAATATGAAAAGTTGCCCTTTGCAAAGTTGTGAAGTGGAAACATTTATTTTCCTACTCTTTTGATAGTTTCTGTTCTCATGCAGAACCTTTCACCCAAAGGACATAAATAGCCTCTTCCTACCCCCTACCTGCCCTACCCTATGCTCTGTACCCTTTTGAATTACCTTCTTTAAATATTGCCGGTTTCTGTATCCTATCCTCAGATCCTGCCTGGTATCAAATAATCCATGCTTACAGTAACTATGAGACACCAGCTTAATGAATCATCTCACCCTGACAGCATCTGTATTTTTTCATAGATGTCTTCAAAACCTTAACCATCAAGGAACTCAAGAAACTGATGAGCAGATATATGGTCTAGGCAAGTCTTCCAGGGCTCCACAAAACACATCGCTCAGGGACAATAGGAAACAGAGCTTTCTACTCTCTTAGAGAAATCTGCCTTGCATTTCCTTCCCACTGGAGGCCTATTGTTGGTTGGAGCCCATGCTAAGTGGCCATTGTGTGTATTCCAGAAGCAGTAACAGCAGCATCTGTGTAGTGCCTCCCAGGTATCAGACTTTCCCCATGTGGAAAGGGCATTGGACAACTTGCCTTATCACAATATATTACTCACATCTGATTTCTTTTTAGAATTCACCATTAATGTATAAAATTTCTGAGCTGCAGTGAAATGTGCCTTCCTTATGGAAGCAATGGGAGAGAAGCCAGGCAGTAGTCCCCTCTTACCCATGGGGGATGCATTTCAAGACCCCCAATGGATGCTTGAAACAGATGGTAGTACCAAACCCTTAGATATACTGTTTTTTTCTATACGCACATACCTATGATCAAGTTCAATTCATAAATTAAGCACAGCACTCTTGTGCTCTGGGGCCATGATTAAGTAAAATAAGGGTGACCTGAACACAAGCACTGCTGTAGTGCACAATCCGTCTGATAAGCAAGATGTCTGCTAAGTGGCTGATGGGTAGGTAGGGTATATAGTGTGGATATGCTAGACAAAGGGATGATTCATGCCCAGAGAGGATGAAGCAGGATGGAGTGAGATTTCATCACACTACTCAGAATGGCATGCAATTTAAAACTTATGAATTATTCATTTCTAGAATTTTCCATTTCATATTTTTGGGCCGCAGTTGACTTCAGGTAATTGAAACCACAGAAAATGAAACCACAGATAAGGCGGGGACTACTGCACATGGAGCCCAACCACAGACTTGCCGGGCTTCCAGGAGGAAGTGGAATCTCCATACCAGGGAAGGCCCCCTGCATCCTTCTCCAGGGAAGACTCAGAGAAGTTTTTCGTCACACAAGAAGATTCAGAGAAGTTTTCCGCATAGACAGTATTCTCTTGGTCTCCTGTGCAACCCACTCCATCTGCCTGAAGTGTTCCCTTCGTTCCTTTGAATCCAGATTCAGTTTAGGTGCACGTACACCTGGACCCCTTCCTTGACCGGCTCCAGGCTGGTTAGGGTGCCTACAATGAACACTCATGGAAGGTACAATAATGATATTTAATACGCTGTCTGGGAAGGATCTGAATTGCCTTCCTTTTCTACCAAACAGCAAGATTCTTGAAGATATGATCCATGTCATATTATTTTTTGTTTTGTTTTGAGATAGGGTCTTGCTCTGTTGCCCAGGAGTACAGTGGCAACATCCTAGCTTACTGCAACCTAGGACTCCTGGGATCAAGTGATCCTCCTGCCTCGGCCTCCCAAAGTGCTGGGACTGCAGGTGTGAGCTACCATGCTCAGCTTATTGTTTTATCTGCAGAGCCTAGCATGGGTCTGGCAGTAAATAAATGGTTTATAGATGAGAGAATGAATGAATGGCCAGATAGGAAGTGAGGACCTGATCTCATCAGACTGTGAAAATAAAGGGGAAAAAAGAAAAAGATGACGAGTCCACACTTTTTTTCCAGAGCTGAAAAAGAGGTGGTTTGATTAGGTGTTCTACATTAAGATCAATCTTTAACTCACCTATTCTATCCTGTCCCACACAATTATTGGGCAACAAAGCCATTTTATGACATTTTCCAAAAAAGAGTGGGGGAACCACTCAGCTGAGGGCAGTGGGCCAGGATTTTATTAACAGAAATGTGTGTGAGAGAAAGTTTTATTAAGTAGTAATATAAGTGGGTTTCACCTTCATGGCAGTTTTGATTTTTTTTTAACAGTTAAAGTATATGATAAATACTTATCTGTCATATGCTTATACTTTGATGTTGGTAAGACCTACCCCTCCATTTCACTTCCTATAATATGTTATCATTTATGGCTATGAAAAATGATGTTATGTGATTAATTTTGTGTGTCTTAAGCTACATATATTCAGCAAATGTTAAAGTTGTATTAACATACAAGTAACTAGTGAGTTTTTCACTTATTTAAAAACAAAAAGAAATTTCCTTTCTCCCCCCTGGTTGCTTTTCCTTCACTGCACTACTGGAATGAGTGCATGGGAAAGGGCAGCCCTCCGCCCACCCCGGGTGAGTAGGACCAGGAGGCAGGGGATGGGTGCCCTTCCAAAGATGGCTCTCCACAGCACTCTCCTCCCTTCTCGCCTGCATCCTCCTCACACCCCTCCAAAGGACCAGGGCCTCTGTCCTCACTAAAGTGCATACCCTATCCTTTCTCCCCAAGAAGTTCCTCCTGTTTGGCAACTATTTTTCTTACTCACAGGGACCGACGTGCCTCAAAGGACAGCTCACACCAGCCTTTACATGGAAGACCATCTCTATTCCCCTGGACACGAGCTCACTTTTCCTAGATCTCCAATCCTCCTACAGTGGATTCAAGTCTAAACTTTAAATTCACTGCCCCGATCTCTGGTCTTCCAGTTCCTTCTGCAGAATTTTGAAATTTAACTTGTGCTCTAACCATGCATCTAAACCATTCTGTTTAAGGTTCCCAATGAGCTCCTTCTCATTAAAGGCAGTGGCCAAACTTTCCCCATTCCTTATCCCCCTCAATATCTGTCATGTTGGAGTCTAGATACCAGGGATCTAGGCCCCACATGCTCTCTGGGAAGACTGAGGCACAGTTTTAAAGGTGTGGCTATCTTAGGAATTTTCCTTTGGTCCAAGCTCCCACTGTTTCCAGATGCGGAGCCCCTTCCTATCACTTCCAAGCATACTTCTACCTTAGGGCCTTTGCACCAGCTGCTTCTTCTGTCTGGAATGCCCTTCCTTTAGATATCTTCATAGCTGACTGTCTCACCTCTTTCAAGTTTTTGCTGGCCCCGTTTTCCATGGCAATGCTCTCTACTTGGCTGTTGCTCACATGGGCTGGGCTTCAGTTTCCTGCTCTAATCCAACTCATTGCTTTCCATCTTTTAGAAAGTGCTCAATGTTTCTGTTGTACTGAGAGTTCTCCTTCTATTCTGAGTCAGAATCTTGCTCTGTCACCCAGGCTGGAGTGCAGTGGCACGATCTTGTCACACCGCAACCTCCACCTCCTGGGTTCAAGTGATTCTCCTGCCTCAGCCTCACGAGTAGCTGGGATTACATGTGCCTGCCACCACCCCAGGCTAATTTTTGTATTTTAAGTAGAGATAGGGTTTCGTCATGTTGGCCAAGCTGGTCTCGAACTCCTGACCTCAAGTGATCCATCCACCTCGGCCTCCCAAAGTGCTGGGATTACAGGTGTGAGCCATTGCGCCCAGCCCCCTTCTATTTCTGAGAGCAATGATATACATTTTTATTAATTAAAAAGGACCTCTACTGTAATTTCTGTGGACTTAGTGTGAGAAAGAGTTTGTCATCTTGAAAAGTGAGAAAAACTTGAAGGAGAGGAGAGAATTAACTATGTGGCTATCTAAAGGAAGAACATTCCAGACAGAAGAAACAGCTGGTGCAAAGGCCCTGAGGTAGAACTGTGCTGGACAGGAATAGGCAGGGGCCCAAGGTTGGAACAGAGTCACCAAAGGAGGAAGATGAGCTCACAGAGGGAAGACAGCAGCCAGCTCCGAGGAGGGCTACAGCATATGGACTCTTGAGGCCTGTGTGTGTGTGTGTGTGTGTGTGTATGTGTGTGTGTACTTTGGCTTTTACTCTGAGGAAGACCAGAAGGTATTGGAGGGTTTCTAGAGGAGAAGTAAGGTGATCTAACTTAATATTTTAAGATAATAACTCTGACTGCTATGTTGGGAATAGACTCAAAGGAGAAGAATCGAGTTGCTAGTTCAGAAATCCAGGTGTGAGATCCTGGTGGCTCAGACCACAATGCGAGCAATAGCTGAGGTAGGAAGTAGTTGGATTGTGGATTTACTTTGTTGGTGAAAGCAATAGGATTTCCTACCTGTTGGGATCAGGAGGGGAAGAGAAAGAAAGGAGTCCAGGATGATTCCAAGGTTTTCAGTCTGAACACTGGGTCAATGAATTACAGGTAAATTAGAAGTCACTTTTGACTTTAAGGAAAACATTGGATACAATGTTGGCCTAGTATACGATGCAAGTGCTTTAAAAATTACACACTCCGGCCGGGCGCGGTGGCTCACGCCTGTAATCCCAGCACTTTGGGAGACCGAGGTGGGTGGATCACAAGGTCATGAGATCAAGACCATCCTGGCTAACATGGTGAAAACCTATCTCTATTAAAAATACAAAAATTAGCTGGGTGTGGTGGCACACGCCTGTAGTCACAGCTACTTGGAAGGCTGAAGCAGGTGAATTGCTTGAACCTGGGAGGCGGAGGTTGCAGTGAGCTGAGATTGTACCATGGCCCTGCAGCCTGGTGACAGAGCGAGACTCCATCTAAAAAAAAAATGACACATTCCTTATCTGTCCTTCACAAGCCCAACACAATACCAAACAATCTATAAGGAAAACTCCCATGGGTCTTTCTAGTTGTTTTGAAAAGAAGATTACTATTGGCTACTTTAAAATGAATGAAAATCAATTAGGTTTGTTTGCAGGGATGGAGAAATTGCTTGCACTCTATGATTATGCTAGGACCTGGCACTTTCTGTAACTCAAATAAGGAAAGGTCTTCTAGGAAGGATTCCAGACTAGCTGGCTGCAGGTTCTGTCTTTTCTCCCCAGACTCACTCTGTGCTGCAGGCAAGTTGCTTAATTGATGCCTCCATTTTCCCACCTGCAAATTGATGGCAGGATGAATGATACTAAAGCTTTGAGGTCCTTTCAGGAAGGTGTTCTGTGATGTCAAGGTCTTATTAGAGACCTTAAGAAGAAGGTAGCTTCCTTCTCCTGATTTCTGGGAAGCTAGCTGCAAATGACTGGGATTTAATGAGTTAGCAAGACAGTGTGTTATTTAAAAAGCAATGAGATCAGTGCTTCCACATCAATAAATGTATGTGACTGCCCAGGAGAGATGTGCCTGCCTACATTCATCAGCCTATAAAGATGACTATGTAGGCATGGGGCTTGAACTTAGGTCTTCTGACTTGTGACCCTGCTGTCAGAGCTCCGCAGACTGTCTCCTGGCTGCCTGACCTTGGGGCAGGTGGGATGAGCTGGAGTTGCTCCACCAGCCCAGATCCTCCTTCCAGGGCCCATGAATCTCCCGTGGGGTAGTGAGGTAATGCTTAGATCAGCACACCAGGCTTCCTGACATGACCCCAGGCAGTAGGGTTATTCTGTACATAGAGGGCAGACAGCTCACTCTGTTAAAAAGCACTCTGCCTACTGACTGATGACTGGTGAGCAGGATGGATTCAATTCCTTGCCTCACACTGTCCACAGCTACTCCAGCCAAGCTCTTGGAGCTTTGGAGGGAAAGAGGGGGTCAACTGAGCTAATTATTTTTTAAGAACCGTCTCCAGTCTCCCTGCTCAGTGAATTTCAAAGCTCAAGGCACAAGGCCTCGTAAGTTCCAGTGTAACTCCAATCAGATTCTTGAAAGGTAGCTACTGCAAGAGAAAACAAGGCAAATAGGATCAATCAGCTCTGGATCTGACAGGAATTCCAACACTCCCATCAAAATGTGGATGGACCTAGCCAACATGGTGAAACCCTGTCTCTACTAAAAATACAAACATTAGCTGGGTATGGTGATGGGCACCTGTAATCTCAGCTACTTGGGAGCCTGAGGCAGGAGAATCGCTTGAACCTGGGAGGCAGAGCCTGCAGTAAGCCAAGATTCCACCACTGTACTCGAGCCTGGGGGACAAAGTGAGACTCTGTCTCAAACACACACATACACACACACACACACACACACACACACACATTGACGGAGTAGAGGAATCCTTGTAAGCAAAATCTCTTTGTTAACAAAAGTTCCACACAGTTCTTCAGCATGTTCACCCTCATTACAGCAGCAATATAAGTTGCTGGAGTACAGTGGTCCAATCTCGGCTCACTGCAGCCTCCACCTCCCAGGTTCAAGTGATTCTCCCACCTCAGCCTCCCTACTACCTGGGATTACAGACACCCGCCACCATGCCCACATAACTTTTGTATTTTTCTAATACTTGGTGTCTAAATGTAAAAAAAAAAAGTGTGGTTTAAGCTCTCAAGAAAATTACACTGTCATGGAAAGATTATAAACTGGATGTCCTAACTTTGTCACTTCATTAATTAGTTATGCTGGGCAAGTTATTTAACCACTATGAGCCCTAGTTTCTTTATCTGCAAAATGTAAAACAATAGTGTATGACCTGGTATCCATAGTTTTCAAATAGACCCCTCACTGAAGGTTTTGATGCATAAGATCAGAACTAAACAGGCTTGCTAATTATCCTACTTATGTCTTTCCTTCTCTTGCATTTCTCTCTCTGTGGTAAGAATGTAAGTTTCATGAGGGTACTAAATTATATAAGCGGTACACCATTAGCCTGAGGCTATCTCTGTACTTTGAGATCCTACCTAATGAACTGCAATCTAACTTGGTACATAAACAAACCAAAAGCTAACTTAAGACTATAAAAAACAGCCAAGGTTCATCCAGTCACAGGCAGCTAACTCATCACATCATGGCCAAGTAAGGTGGATGTAAGCTACAGACAATCAGGTGATGTCTCTGCTGTGTTTCTGTGTCAGCTGTGAAAGCTCATCACTTAGACTGCTGGGTGGAGCTTTCTGAACCTCTCCTGGTTCTGAGTGTTGCCCAATTCATGAATTGTTCTCTGCAGAAATAAACTCTGCTAAATTTAATTTATCTGAACTTTGTCTTTTAACAAGGGCAAGGACTTGGCTCGATTCTCCGTTTTACTCTCAGCAACCAGAAGAGTAATACCTCCTCTTATCTTACTATTTAAACATAACTTTAGTTAAGTATTTTTTTTCTTAATTAGAAAGAAAACCAAGGTATGGTTTATTAGTCATTTGTCTATCACTATCAATTACACAATAAAACAATTTGACACTTAGCAGAAGTTAGCCAGTAGGAATATAGATACGTTGAGGGAGTGGAAGGAGGGAGAAACTTTTGAACATGGATCAATTAAAGAGGAAAGGTAGGACTTTGACCTGTAAAGGGCAGCATCAGTTTCTTAGATGACAAAAGAGAGGATGACTCAGGACACAGGATAGGGGCACTGAAAGAGATAGACGGAGCCCAAAGATCAACCTTCCCTCCTTTGCTGTTTTACTGAAGGTCCTGAAAAGGGTACATGGATGCCGACCAAATCATCCCATGTGTACTTCCTTCAAAAGTGTGGCTCCTCCTTTATCATTTATAGGTGTGTGATAGCTATTTATTAAGTTATTTGGAGTTAGAGGGAAAAGCTAACTGGAATATCAGCACTTATTGGCCACATGCTCAAGATCAAATTGCATGTGGGGGAAAATCCATTAATTCAATAAGCATTTTTAGAGCACCTACTCTGTTCCAAGCAATGTGCTCAACATAAGGCATGAGTAAATAAAGCCCAGTCCCAGCTAGCTTTTAAGGAACTCAGAGTCTGGAGAGGGAAAAATAACAGATAAAATGAGTCACTGCAATGGTAGTACACACTCCTCTTCAACCCCTTGATTTTGGGCAGATTTATCACATCCTCTAAACCTCCTACTCAACATTCCAACGCAAGGCAAGCTCCTTAACAAGGGCATCCAGGAAGGTGAGAAATCCAGATATTTGTTCTTAGTGGTTAAGGAATTAGGCATGACAGACAGAGACCTGGCTTCAAATCCCAGCTCTGCTCCTTGCCAGTCATGTGATCTTGGGCAAATCACCACTTCATACAACCTATTTTGTTATCTGTAATAATATGTATGTTCTTGTGAGGTGCAAATGAGATAGAGAAATGAGGATAGGGACTGATAGGTCCCAGAAGTGTCTGGTACTGCTGTCCTGTATTCCTCAGCTCTGATGAGCTAACCAATATGGGAAACATGCTGATACCCTGTGAGAGAGCCAAAGGCATCCACTTTTAGCAGGTATTTTGTAGTCAGGGAGTTTGAGGGAACAATGGGAGGAGGGTAGTGGGCAAAGCATGCTGATCTGGGATCTGAAGAATGCGGCACAGCTGGGGGCAGTGAGGTATCAGGCATCAGAAGTGCAGATTGACAAGCAGCTTCTAGAGGCAGGGACAATACATCCTGAAACCATGTGGACAACCTGGAGACCAGGGGCTGAGCTTCAATAGCAATCAACATGGGCTAGCTGCTGCCAATAGAAAGGCGAAGAGGACCCTGCCCAAGTTCACCAGCTCCTCATTCACCGGGAATGATGAGCACATATACAGGTTTGTTTACATAATATGTTAAGTGTAGTGACACAGTGTACACAAGTTTACTCAACTCATTTTTTTAATGCCTGCAGAATGAGTAATGATGATACCACTTACCCTAGAGGGTTGTTGTGAGAACCAAATGGGAGATATAATGCATACAAATATGCGTGCATAATACATATACACATACATACACACATATAAATGCAATTCATAAATTATGTACTGATAAAGAAATATTAGTTTATTAATAATTAATCATTCATTTTTGTGTAGGCTCTGAGGAAAATCATGGGACTTACATTTCTCTCTATCCTTGAATAGTGCTGAGCCCAGCTTTAAACACGTCGTGGGTCTCCAATAAATATTTGTTAAAATAAATATAATCAAAGTCCAGACTCTCAAGTCATTAAAACTTTCCCTTTCTTCATCTATGGTCATACCACCCTGAATGCACCTGATCTCGTCAGATTGCAGAAGCTAAGCAAGGTCAGGTCTGGTTAGTACTTGGATGGGAGACCATCTGGGAATACCAGGTGTTATAGGCATTATAAAAAAATAAAGTTTCCCTTTTTTCTGTTAATTGCAGTTTGTGCAGCTCTTTCCTCTTGAGAGCTATTCTTTGCAAAACACGTCTTCTGGTTTTCTATGTGCATAAACAGGCACCTTTCCTACTGGCTTTAGCAAAAGCAGCAAGTCCCTCTAAAGATAGAATTTGGCCTGGGGCAATTGCAGTGGGCCAAGTTCTCAGCTCCAAAGATCAGCTGTGACCAGAGGATTACCTGGGGATTAATAATTGGCTGTGAGAAGCTGACAACCAAACCCAGCCTAAGAAATGCAGGGTGCTGCACTTTTCACTCTCATTGTATCCTGGGAAAAAAAAAACCCATCTAAAATGGTAATATGTTTTCCCCATGAAGTGATTATATGAGGAATCAGAACACACATATAAAAACAATCCATATGACTGGCTCAGGTTTCTGTAAATACATTAGAAGAATTTCTTTAAAATAAGCTCTGCTTTCTATACTATCTGCCTGTGGGCATAAATAGCTTTACAATCAGTTTGTTTTGACTACCGATTTAATAGTACTAGAGAAAGAAAAAGTCCTGTAACTTAGAACTAATCATTATAATTATATTACAATCAGGTTCTGATGATCTGCTCCAAGATTTTTAAAGGTATGTATAATGAGATGATTTTGTGGATGCTGAGACCCTATTTTCCATCTGTGGCTCTGTGGCTACTTTCATTAATTGTGTAATTCAAAGCTTTTTTGACCCAATCAATTTGCCTGAAGTAATGGGAATTCTTCTGTAAGGATACATCTGCATGGGCACTAAGAAAAGATGACAACTTAGTTTCAGGAAGAATAGGTACACTTGATTCAGTTGGGCTCACGGGAACAAGAACAGAGAAGCCATCCATACCTTAGAGATTCTTTGAGAATGACCTTTCCATCTCTCTTCATGATATCTCTAGTCTCTCCTTCTTCAATGTGATTATCATGGAGCCATCTGCAATTCATCGAATCACACTCAGTTTCAAACATCCCTAACCAGCCTCCTTGTTCTTCCGAGAGAATCTGATCAAGTGGGCTTGTTTTGTATCACATAGGACACTGGCTAGCTTATTGGCTGGCAGCCTTTGGGTCTGGTGCTCGTCCGTGAAAACAGAGATACAATGGTCGAAATATAGTAAGCAGACTGAATTACATGGTCAAAGTCTCCCTTTTCAGGAAGGACTATACACAGGCTTCTCAGAATGTTTCAGTGGAACTGAGCCCCATATGCCCCAAGAAGCAATGCACTCATTTACTCACCCTGTAGTGACTTCTTTCCTTTCTCTCTTTTATTTCCCCGCGTCCTCATTTATGCTTCCTGAGGTTACCTCCCAAATAACCAATCTAGATTCAAGTCTTTGTCTCAGAATCAGCTTTTTGAGGAACACAAACTAAAACAAAAAGACTGTAAATATGAGAGACAATCTGCCCTAAACTAGCTTGTCTTCAGAGTCACCATAAGATTTTCAAAAAAGTACAGACTCCTGGCCTCCACAACATGAGTCAGATTCTTTGGATTTCAGAGCTCTCCATTCGTAAAAGCATTTATAAGGGAACTCTGATAGTAAGTCAGCCTGGGAACGGCAGTAATACATAATCATAATATCCCAAAGTTTTTAAAACAATTTCTATTATCTTATATCAGTTAATTAGCCATCATTTATACACATCAAAACCTAGAGATGCCTTTTGAAAAAAGTAGGTTGGTGGTGGTGGTGGTTGGTTGCTTTACCTGAATATTTTTCTTGCCTTTGTAGCAATTCATTACCCAAAAATAAAAGATAAGGAATTAAAATAATGTTACTTAAAAAGCAAGTTATAAGAAAACCTTGGACATTCACCCTATGTGAGGTTCTTCTGAATCCTGCTTAAATATCCTGCTTAAATTTTAAGATATAACTTGATGGTCATTTTCTACCATCTCTACCCTGTGGGCCAAAATGAAATTTTCCTTCCTTAATTCTCCCAGAGCACTCTGATTGGATATCCATTTACAGCCTTTCCACTGAGTTTTGTTAGTTATTTGTTATAGTCGGCAAGACTAATATGCTTGATTACGAGCTATTACAGGACAGTTTTTGCCACTTTAAAATTTATCTTGGAAACCTGAGTTCTTGGCATACAGCAGAAGCCCAGTAAATATTAAACTTTTGATTTAAAAAAATATAAATCCAGGCCAATCAATCCTCTGCTTAAACCTTTCTTTGGCTTACTGTTGCATTTGGGATAAAATATAAACTCTTTAACATGACTTAAAAGTTCTACATGAGAGGGCTTCTGGCTTCCATGTGGCAAGTAGAAATTGGAGAGTCACTCCCACACTTACCAGAAGAAAAGTCTATGTAATCTTTAGAACCATAAACCCTCTTGAACTCGTCAAAGAACTGAACCTATCAAAGTAGCAGGGCAACCAACTATCCTGAAACCTAAGACAGGTGCCTCCATGGACAGATGAGATGGGAGCTCTGGCTTACCACACAAGTTAGTCAGAAAAATTTGGTTAAGTTGAAAATTTTAACAAATTATAAAAGGCCAAGCTTGAGCTAACATTATTACTTTCATTTTTAACAACAACCTCTAGTCCAGATGAACTAACATTAGATTACAGATCTCCTAGTAGCTGTAGACACAAGCGGAGTTTGCAATCATTTGCAGTTTTTTCCCCAGAGCTCTCACTGAGTGTTCATGTGAGAGATGAGGTCAAGGCAAAAGTCTGGACAAAGCTTCCCTGGTGAAGGTTAAGGGAAGAAAAACAGTAGACACTGCAAGAAAAGCACAAGACCGCTCCTGGATGGCTCTTCCTCCCTGTCTCCCCTATGGTACAAAAAACCCTTAAGCTTCTGGTGGAAGCATAACAAACTCTGTCACCCTCAGGGCACAGATGAAGACCCTTTGCAGCTGGGGTAAAAACAGAAAAAAAATTTACTTCTCAAGTAAGGGTAAGAAAAAGTCCTGGGTTCAGAACAGGGACTTAGAGATCCTTTACTAATGAGGAGGGGGAGGATAACCAAGAAGCACCTACCACTGAGACCCAGGAACACAGTGTCTGCCTAAGACTGAGGCTAAACTAGGACAAGAAAAAACGACATCCTAGCCCTTAAACAAGACTAGAAAGCACTAAAAAACAAATAACAGCAGCCTACTGCTGGATGTGATGCCAGAGCATGGAGAAAAGCTTTCTCTTCAAGACATAGGGTCACAGGGAAAATCTAAAGCTATAGATAGAAGGGGAGCATTGAGAAAAACCCTCCAGAAACGAATCCCTGACCCTAAACACAAAATAATGCTAGATGTATTTGAAGCTTCTGCTACACCAAGGGTAAACACACCAGCAACAAAGCCAACTTAACTCCTGATTGGATTATTTCAATCCTCCACACTTAATGCTTAGCAAAAGATGAGTTATGCCTATTTCCAAGGATAAATAGGATTTGCCATACTCTCTATTGTCCTACATAAGATGTCAGGCTTCCACCCCAAATTATGATTCACATAAAGAAGCAAGAAAGTACACTGTCAAGAGATGGAGTTATCAATAGAACTAGACTCAGATATGATTCAGATACCTGAATTATCAGACAGGGTAACAAAACTAAATTTGACTAATATGATAAAAACTGTAGTATAAAAGATAGATAACATGCATGAACCAGATAGGTAATATCAACCAAGAGATAGAAATTGTAAGAATAAATGAAACAGAAATGCTAAAAATAGTAAATGTGGTAACATATATGAAGAAAGCCTTTGATAGTCTCATCAGTTGCCAGGAAAAAACAGGAAAAGAATCAGTGAACTTGAAGACAGATCATTAGAAATTACTCAAGTGAAATACAAATGAAAAAAATATTTTTAAAAAATAGAGTGTTCAAGAGCTATGGTACAATATCAGTCCATGTAATTGGATCCTAGAAGGAAAGGAAAAAAAGAAGCAATATTTGAAGACATATTGAGAATTTTCAAACATTAATAAAAGATAACCAAACACAAATCCAAGAAGTTCAGAGAACACCAAGCAAATTAAACACACACACACACACACACACAAGCATGCATGCACACAGGTACACACACACACACACACACACACACACACAGCTCTAGACATATCATATTAAAATTTCTAAAAAACAAAGAAAAAGGGTTAGCCTTGAAATCATCCAGAAAATACACATGTATGCATGTGTGTATGCACCCGCACACACTTGGATCAGAAACTTGGGTCTACACAAAGAAAAAACGTAATGTAAGTGGCATTAATGGAACTAAATATAAAATTATTTTAATTGCTCTGAAAAATTTCTGACTCTTCAAAGTAAAAATAATGGTAACAATTGTGTATTTATAGTACAGTTGGCCTTCTGTATCCATGGGTTCCATATCCATAGATTTAACTAATTGTGGACTGAAATATGTAAAACATACAACAATAAAAATTAATGCAAATAGAAAACAATATAGTATAACAACAATTTACATAGCATTTACATTGTATTAAGCATTGAAAGTAATCTAGAGATAATTTAAAGTATATGAGAAGACTCTCCAAGACGGCTGAACAGACACAACTCCGGCGCACAACACCCAGCAAGAGAGATGCAGAAATCCAGAGATCTAGCTCCAACCAAGGTACCAGGTGCATTTCAATGGGTCTGGTCCGACAATGAGCAAAGCCCATGCAGGGCAGACCAAGACGGGGAGGGGTGCTGCTTCACCCAGAAAGTGCATCTGACTGGTGAGTCGGAGGCTCCCCCTCTGGCACTCCAGTCCAGATACAGCACTTACCCTAAAGCCTCAGCAATACACAGAATAGGGGATCTTTGCCAGTCAAGCGCCAAGAATTACAAGTGCAGAGTTGAATAATAATCCAGGACGGCATCCCGGATTGCCGCACATACCTAAACAGATGCATAAGCCCAAAAGCGGCCGGGAGAGCCTTTGGACCCAGCTACTGCCCCCTCCCACCAGCTGGAGAGACAGGGAGCCATAAGTGGGAGCAGCTGGGTGGGCCCCTACCCCATGATCAGAGAGAGAGGAAGCTGAAAGGGGGAGATGGCCGGGTGCGGCTGGGCGGGTTCCTACCCTTCCCCACAAACCCCAGAGGGCTGATGCTCTGACTCTAGTGGGTTGCGCAGCCAGTGCTACAGTCTGAGCTGAACCCTGAATAATCTAGCCCAGTGGAGGAAGGGCACAACCCACCATTAGAGGGGTTGGACTGGGCTACATGTTTTAACAAAAAACACAGGAAGCCTACATAGCAATGAGACTCCGTTTTTGACCACCCAGCAGCACTGCCAGGTCAGCAGAAGAGGTGGGCCTAAACCCCCAGTGTAAACAAAAAAGACACAGGAAGCTTCCCTAGTAACCTGAAGGAGTCCCTAGAAACCCAGTAGCTTCTCAACAGGCAGACAAGTGACCTCATCAATCAGCTCCCTGAGACCACAGCCAGGTAAATTCACAAAGACGGGAAAAAAACAGCGAAAAAAGATGAAACTATCAAAGACCAGAATACCTCTTCTCCTTCAAGGGATCGCAACTCCTCAACAACACAGGAACACAACATGACTGAGAAGGAGTGCAATGAATTGACAGAAACAGGCTTCAGAAGGTGGATAATAACAAATTTTTCTGAGCTAAAGGAACACGTTCTAACTCAATGCAAAGAAACCAAAAACCTTGAAAAAAGGTTAGACGAAATGCTAACTAGAATAATCAGCTTAGAGAAGAACATAAACGACTTGATGGAGTTGAAAAACACAGCATGAGAACTACGTGAAGCAAATGCAAGTTTTAATAGCCGAATTGATCAAGCAGAAGAAAGGATATCAGAGATTGAAGATCAACTCAATGAAATAAAAAGAGAAGGCAAGACAAGAGAAAAAAGAGAGAAAAGAAATGAACAAAGCCTCCAAGAAATATTGGATTATGTAAAGACCTAATCTACACTTGATCAGTGCACCTGAATATAATGGGGAGAATGAATCCAAGCTGGAAAACATGCTCCAGGATATTATCCAAGAGAACTTCCCAAGCCTAGCAAGGCAGTCCAATATTCAAATTCAAGAAATACAGAGAACTCCACAAAGATATTCCTCAAGAAGAGCAACCCCAAGGCACATAATCGTCAGATTC
>CAUYLG010007169.1:0-19865 GCA_963573385.1 Cacajao melanocephalus
ACACTTTTACACTGCTGGTGGGAGTGTAAATTAGTTCAACCATTGTGGAAGACAGTGTGGCGATTCCTCAAGGACCTAGAACAAGAAATACCATTAGACCCAGCAATCCCATTACTGGGTATATACCCAAAGGATTATAAATCATTCTGCTATAAAGACACCTGCACACGTATGTTTCTTGCAGCACCTATTCACAACAGCAAAGACTTGGGACCAACCCAAATGCCCATCAATGATAGACTGGATAAAGAAAATGTGGCACATATACACCATGGAATACTATGCAGCCATAAAAAAGGATGAGTTCATTTCCTTTGCAGGGACATGGATGAAGCTGGAAACCATCATTCTCAGCAAACTGACACAGGAACAGAAAACCAAACACCACATCTTCTCACTCATAAGTGGGAGTTGAACAACAAGAATACATGGACACATGGAGGGGAACATCACATACCGGAGCCTGGAGGGGTGTGGGGGACAAGGGGAGGGAGAGCCAAATACCTAATGTAGACGACGGGTTCATGGGTGCAGCAAACCACCATGGCATGTGTATACCTATATAACAAACCTGCACATTCGGCACATGTATCCCAGAACTTAAAGTATAACAATTTTTTTTAAAAAAAGCTTTTTTTTGAGACAGCGTCTCACTCTGTTGCCAGGCTGGAGTGCAGTGGCACGATCTTGGCACATTACAACCTCCATCTCTTGGGTTCAAGCAATTCTCCTGACTCAGGCTCACTGCAACCTCTGCCTCCTGGGTTCAAGTAATTCTCCTGTCTCAGCCTCCTGAGTAGCTGGAACTACAGGTGCCCAACACCATGCCCGGGTAAGAGATAAAAGCTCTGATGAAGGTAGGCAAAGGAAAATGGGGCACAGAAGAACCAACACATCCAGCTTCCCAGACAACGGAGTGTTGCAGTACAACGGGTCGTACTTAGCTGGGCAAAGAGGTGAGAGAGAAAAGTAAATGCAATCAGATGGAACCATATTTTTTTTTCTTTTTTTGAGACAGTCTCACTCTGTCACCCAAGCTGGAGCACAGTGCAATGATCACAGCTCACAGCAATCTTGAACTTCTGGGCTCAAGCAATCCTCCCACTTCAGCCTCCTGAGTAGATAGGCCTACAGGCACGTGTGCCCGGCTAATTTTTTCATTTTTATTTTTTTGTAGAGGAAAAATCTTGGACCTTGAACCCATGTTTGCCAAATGGAGACTAGAGGAGATATGGGGAACTATGGACTACTTAGGTATGACCAGAACAGAAGTCAGAGGCTGGGGTAAGTGGTTCTTGATTACCAAATGCAGACAACTGCTGCATAGCGGCTTCTGGGGCCCTTTCTTGGTCAAAGAAAAATGCTGGCCAGGCGTAGTGACTCACACCTGTCATCTCAGCAGTTTTGGAGGGTGAGGTGGGCGGATCAACTGAGATCAGGAGTTCGAGGCCAGCCTCGCCAACATGGTGAAACCCCATCTCTACTAAAAATACCAAAATTAGCTTGGTGGCATGCGCGTGTAATCCCAGCTACTTGGGAGGTTGATGCAGGAGAAATGCTTGAACCTGGGAGGCAGAGGTTACAGTGAGCCTAGGTCATACCACTGCACTCCAGCCTGGATGATAGAGTGAGACTCCATCTCCAAAAACAAAAGCAGATACAAGGGCCAGTGCAGGAAGGTTCACGGCAAAGACAGGGAAGGCTCCAGGGACTAGGGACACCCTTCCTACATAACCTGAAACTATGTTCATCGTCATAAAGAGAAGCTCCAGGTAAAAAGAAATACTGGGCTGAGCACCTCTGCCCCCGTTTCTCCTGGGTGACACCTTTGCCTGGAATTTATCTCGCTTTGAATGCCAGTGCCACTACCAGGGGCACCTCCATGTGCACTGCTCCCCCGTCACACCCTGCGCCAAGAGGCAACAAAACCCTTTCCTTGCCACCTTCATGAGTAAAATTAAGAGAAAGAGATTCCCGCCTGGGAACAGCCTGACTTCTCAAGCGGGTTTCTGGTCCGAGACATTCCCAGATGGTTTGTATTCCAAATGAAATGAACGAGCCAACTGTATCATCATAGCTGCATGCAGAAAATAGCCACATCTTTGAGACAGCATTACCCATGGATAGTAACCGGATGATGTTTGGTCACAAGGGTGAGAAAATCTGGAGATGAAAAGAAGATGCTAGCCTGGGCAACACAGTGAGACCCCTAGCTCCACAAAAAATAAACAAAAAATTACTCAGGCATCTGGCACCTGTAGTCCAGCTACTCAGGAGGTTGAACTGGGAGGAATACTTGAATCCAGGAGGTAAAGGCTACAGTGAGCTATGATTGTACCACTGCACTCCAGCCTGGGTGACAGAGCAAAACCCCGTCTCAGAAACAGAGCGAGAGAGAGAGAGAGAGAGAGAGAGAGAGAGAAAGAAAGACAGAGAAAGAAAGAAAAAGAAAGAAAAAAGAGAAGAAGCAGTGATGGAAGAAGAAGAAGAAGAGGAACAGGAGGAGGAGGAGAAGGGAAAGGGAGCAAGAGGAACGGAGAGGAAAAGAAGGTGGGGTTGGGCTGGGTGCGGTGGCTCACACCTGTAATCCCAGCACTTTGGGAGGCCGAGGTGGGTGGATCACTTGGGGTCAGGAGTTCAGGACCAGCCTGGCCAGGGTGGTGAAACCCTGTCTCTATTAAAAATACAAAAATCAGCCAGGTGCGGTGGCACACACCTGCAGTCCCAGCTACTCAGGAGGCTGAGGTGGGAGGATTGCTTGAACCCAGGACTCGGAGGTTGCAGTGAGCTGAGATCACGCCACTGCACTCCAGCCTAGGCAACAGAGCAAGACTCCGTCTCAAAAAAAAAAAAAAAAAAAAAAAAGATAGGGTTGGAGAAGAGAGGGGTGGAACATCTCCCCTTTGCACAGGCCTGAGTTACAGGCCAGACTTCCAAGACTGCAGAGAGCTCTCTAGGACTCCTGGCCTCAGAGAATAAGATCAGGGCTGTGGCAGAGGAGCAGGCTATGAGGCCGAGGGGACAGAATCACCCCCCTCGTAGCCCAGGGTTCGAACCCCTTTAAACCACTGACCTTGTCCCTGATGCAGATCTGGACCAGGAACTGTGTGTAGGAAGAGGAGGAACGCACTGTAGTTCAGACCAAGGGGAAGAGTTTGCAAATTTATTCTTAATTGTCACTACTTATGTGCAAAGACTCTGAAGCTTGAGAAGCAACATTTTTTCCTCCCTGAGCAATCAGAAATAAATAAAAGGAGAACTCTTCGTACTTAGGAGATCTGCGTTGGTGTGGGCCCACACGCAGCAGAACATGGTGGAGCTGGTGGGCAAAGTGATGGAGAGCCCTAGCCGTGTTCCAGATGGTGCAGGAAGGGGTTTGCAGCTGAGCACAAACAGGAGAGAAGGCTGCTCCAACCAAAGCCGCCGGAGCCACATGTGGGGAAAGTCAGACATTTGCGGTGCACGTGGACGGAGGCTCTCTGGAGAGGGCTGCAGTTGGTATCCGTCATCCCTGACCCTCCTCAGCAACTGATGCTCTGGGCACAGAGGCTGTGGGCTGGGCTAGATTGGCTGCATGGCGCCTGAATGAAGCTGCCCAGGCAAGAAAACAAGCAGCTCTGGCTCTGCTACTAATTGGCTACTAAATGCACCTGGGGCCAGTCATTTCCTCTCTTTGGATCCATTTCCTCATTTTGTTTTTTAGGTGTTTGTTTTGAGACAGATTCTCACTCTGTCACCAGGCTAGAGTGGAGTGGGGCGATCTTAGCTCACTGCAACCTCCACCTCCCGGGTTCAAGCGACTCTTCTGCCTCAGCCTCCCAAGTAGCTGGGACTGCAGGCATGTGCCACATTCAGTTAATTTTTGTATTTTCAGTAGAAATGGGGTTTCACCATATTGGCCAGGCTGGTCTCGAACTCCTGACCTCATGATCTGCCCGCCTCGGCCTCCCAAAGTGCTGGGATTACAGGCGTAAGCCACTGTGCCCAGCCTGTTTGTTTTGAAACAGTCTCACTCTGTCACCCAGGCTGGAGTGTAGTGGTATGATCTTGGCTCACTGCAACCTCCGTCTCCTGGGTTCAAGAGATTCTCGTGCCTCAGCCTCCCAAGTAGCTGGGACTACAGATACACACCACCATGCCCAGCTAATTTTGTATTTTTAATAGAGATGGGGTTTCGCCATGTTGGCCAGGCTGGTATTGAACTCATGGCCTCACGTGATCCACCTGCCTTGACCTCTCAAAGTGCTGGGATTACAGGCATGAGCCACCGGGCCCGTCCATTTCCTCATTTTGAAAAGGATAGAGAGGGGGTGTGGAGGGGTGATGTTCTCTTTGGTAATACCTGAGGCCTCTGATACGTCACTGTTGGAAAGCGGCCTTGACACCCTCCACTCCAAACTCTACTAAAACATGTTTCTAGCACCTCTAACCTTAAATCATTGCCTTCTTTCCTCTAGCTTTATTAGTCAGTGATCTTTCTCACGAGGCCAAGAAGTGAGCTTGCAAGGGGGCACTCCTCCAGATTTTCCAAGGAGAGAACCTCTCGGCTGCAAATTCACCAAAAATGTGTAACATTCCCTCCTAATGGATAAACTTGGCCGATGAAGTGGCAACCCTCGCTGCCATCACTTCTACTGTTTTAGGTCTATTTTCAAAAAACAGCATATTAAAACAACCTTATTGAGACATCACAGAACATAAAATTCACCCATCTAAAGTAGACAAGTCAATGGTTTTCAGTATGTTTCTAGAATTGCATAACCATCACCACCACCATCTAATTCACTACATTTCAGTATTTCTAAAAGAGACCCCTACCCATTAGTACTCACTCTCATTTTGCCCCAGCCCCAGGCAACCACTAATCTACTTTCTTTTTTTTTTGAGACAGAGTTTTGCTCTGTCGCCCAGGCTGGAAAGCAGTGGCTCACCACAACCTCCGCCTCCCAGGTTCAAGCGATTCTACTGCCTCAGCCTCCCAAGTAGCTGGGATTACAGGTGTGTGCAACCATGCCCAGCTAATTTTTTGTATTGTTGGTAGAGATGGGGTTTCACCATGTCTGTCAGGCTGGTTTTAAACTCTTGACCTCAGGTGATCTACCAGCCTCGGACTCTCAAAGTGCTGGGATTACAGGCGTGAGCCATCATGCCCAGCTCTACTTTCCATCTCTAGAGATTTAAAACATAGCATTTTACCCAATTAGGGACTTTTCCTACAACTAAGTATAGCATCATCGTATAGCACTGCCTAATCCAGAACTTGTGACCCTTATGTAAATGGCCCAGAGAAACATGAAAACACGCTCAATATCACTAATCATTAGAAAACTGCAAATTGAAAACCACAATGAGATACCACCTTGCGTCCATCTGGGTGGCTACTGTCAAAAACACAGAAAACAATCAGTGTTGGCCAGGATGTAGAGAAATTGGAAGCCTTGCACATTGTTGGTGGAAATGTAAAGTAGTGCAGCTTCTATGAAAAACAGCATGGTGGTTCCTTGAAAAACTAAAAATAGAACTATTACATGATCAGAAATTCCACTTCTGGGTATATATCTGAAAGAATTGAAAGCAGGGCCTCTCGGAGATATCTGTATACCCTGCAATAGCCGACTATCAACCCAACTGTCCATCTACAGAGGAGTGAATAAACAAAATGTGGTCTATATATACAATACATTATTCTTTTTTTTTTTCTTTTGGCCAACATGGTGAAACCTCGTCTCTACTAAAAAGTAAAGAAAAAAATTTTTTTTGAGACAGTCTCACTCTGTCGCCCCCGGTGGAGTGCAGTGGCACGATCTCAGCTCACTGCAACCTCCACCTCCAAAGTTCAAGTGATTCTCCCATCGCAGCCTCCTGAGGAGCTGGATCACAGGTGCCTGCCACCACACCTGGCTAATTTTTTTTTTTTTTTGAGACAGAGTTTCACTCTTGTTGCCCAGGATGGAGTGCAATGGAGCGATCTCAGCTCACTGCAACCTCAGCCACTCAGGTTCAAGCCATTCTCCTGCCTCAGCCTCCTGAGTAGCTGGGATTACAGGCATGCACCACCACACCCAGCTAATTTTGTGTTTTTAGTAGAGACAGGGTTCCTCCAGTTAGGCTGATCTCCAACTCCTGACCTCAGGTGATCTGCCTGTCTCAGCCTCCCAAAGTGCTGGGATTACAGGTGTGAGCCACTGCACCCAGCCTGCCTGGCTAATTTTTGTACTTTTAGTAAAGACAGGGTTTCACCATGGTGGCAAAGCTCATCTTTAACTCCTGACCTCAAGTGTTCTGCTCACCCTGGCCTCCTAAACTGCTGGAATTACAGGCATGAGCCACCACACCTGGCCAAAAAGTAAAGAAATTCTGTAGCCAGGCGCGGCGACTCACACTGTGATCTCAGCACTTTGGGAGGCCAAGGCAGGCGGATGGCTTGAGCTCAGGAGTTCAAAACCAGGATCCTGGGCAACAAAGTGAGACCTTGTCTCTGCAAAAAAATACAAAAATTCGCGGGGTATGGTGGCGCACACCTGTAGTCCCAGCTACTTGGGAGGCTGAGATGGGAGGATGGCTTGAGCCTGGGGGGCAGAGGTTCCGGTGAGCTGAGATCACACCACTGCACTCCAGCCTGGGCCACAGAGTCAGACCCTATCTCAAATAAAAACTCAAAAAATAAACAGGCTGGGCACCGTGGCTCATGCCTGTAATCCCAGCACTTTGGGAGGCTGAGGTGGATGGATCACCGAGGTTAGGAGTTAGAGACCAGCCTAACCAACATGGTGAAACCCCCTCTCTACTAAAAACACAAAAATTAGCTGGGCATGGTGGCATACACCTGTAGTCCCAGCTACTTGGGAGGCTACTTGGCAGGAGAATCGCTTGAAGCCGGGAGGCAGACGTTGCAGTGAGCTGAGATCATGCCGTTGCACTCCAGCCTGGGTAACAGAGCAAAGACTCCTTCTCAAAAAAAAAAAAAGTACAAAAATTAACTGGGCATGGTGGCTCATGCCTGTAATCCCACCTACTCAGGAGGCCGAGGCAAGAGAATTGCCTGAGGCCGGGAGCCAGAAGTTGCAGGGAGCCAAGATTGCACCACTGCACTCTAGCCCGGGCGACAAGAGTGAAACTCTGTCTCAAAACTAAAATAAAATAACACAAAAAATCTCATGACCCACATCAAAAGGCATAGGCCAGGGGTGCCTTTCTTATGACATACAAAATGCCCACTCTTTTTTCCTTTAAAGATAAAAATATAAATTTTTACTAAACAGCTAAACATAGGCAACATTAGCAAATGCTTTTTAAAGAAATATTATTCGCAGAGTATGCTTTTTAACAATTAACACTCAAGCACAGTTTGATCTTTTCTCATTAACCCTTCATTAATAGCAAACAGGCTTAATCAATCATTTTTGTAAGACTGTATTTACTGAACGCTTAAGTGCAAAGAAGAATGCCAAGTACATAATGCGCATTAATTCATCTACTCTTCCTGATGCCAGGAAGTAGATTTTAATATAATACTTATCCCATTTCTCAGAATTAGAGCAGAGGGTTAGAAATATTAAAGAACTTGCCCAAAGCCACAACCTGGTGTCAGAGTTGAGACCCAGTCTAGTCTCTGACCCCAGAATTGAAGCTGCCTTTATTAAAAGACACCGGTTCTCTCTCTCTCTCTTTTTTTTTTTTTTTTTTTTAAAAGACAGGGTCTCACCATGTTGGTCAGGCTGGTCTTGAACTCCTAACCTCAGGTGATCCGCCTGCCTTGGCCTCCAAAGTGCTTGAATTACAGGCGTGAGCCACCACGCCAGGCCAAGACACCGGTTCTCAAGGAACATAAAAGCATTCATCCTCTCACCAGTGAGGGGCTCATCTAAACAAATCCACCCCAAAAGCTTTTTCTTAGCATTCTCTACTAATAGCTAGCAAACTGACTTCCAAAAATAATTTTTAAGTCTGCATTCTTTACAACAACAACGGAAAAAAAAAAAAACCTTGAACAATTCAGTTTAAGTACCTTTTTTTAGCAGAATGTGGTTTTGGAGCAGAGACAGACAATGAGTTCTTGACCAAGTCTTACATCGTTCAAGGCCTCTACTGTGAAATCAGACAACTGGGAAGTGGTAAGAACCAGAAACATGCCGGATCCATGTGTTTGACTTGGCCCCTCCAGACATAGAGCTCATCTCCGCTACCATCTCTCCAGAGTCCTCTAGTTTCTTCTGAAATAGGAAGGTCATCCCAGCAGCCCCGATTCTAGTTTAGCAGGGCGGATATTTGAAGCAGGTCCCTTTGGAGGAAGCGGGCCTCTCCTACACGCCAGGCTTCAACAGCCAGGGTCTGTGTTTTGCGACTCCACATTGATCACCGTTGACTGCACTTAGGCTGGTTCTCCAGGACCCGTTTGGAAATGAGACAAACAGACCCTCTTGGTCTCCCTTTTTTTTTTTTTTTTTTTTTGAGACCATCTCGAGATGGTCACCTAGACTGGGGTGCATTGGCACAATGGCTGCTCACTGCAGCCTCTGGCTTCCCGGGCTCAGGCAATCCTCCTACCTCAGCCTCTCAAGTAGCTGGAATTAGAGGCATGTGCCACCAAACCCAGCTAATTTTTTGTATTTTTGTAGAGGTGGGGCCTCACTGTGTTGCCCAGGTTAGTCTCAAATTCCTGGGCTCAAATGATCCTCCCACCTTGGCCTCCCAGAGTGCTGGGATAAGGCATGAGCCACCACACCCAGCCTTGGCCGTTCTCTTGAATGAAGGGGATTATAATCTAGGGGTCTCAGGCTGGCCCTTTCTTGCCTTCCAGGTGGACTGGAAGAAGGGACAGCCACTCCACACAGACTGCACGTTGCACTAAGCACACCGAGGAGTTGCCTTGCTTCCTGATGGCTTCCCCATTCCTACTTAAAGTCCCTTCCTGAAACACAATTGTATTCCTGGCCTTAGACTTTATATGTCCCTGAATCTTTTAAATAAATTCTTCACTTTGGCTTAAACTACTTCCAGATGGTTTGAATACATGTCATAACAGAATCCTAACTGATAGACTATTAAATTCATTTCTTCATGACTTGTATAACCACTGGAGTTCAATTGTCCTACTGTAGTCCAGATTTAAAGAAAAGGAAAGGGCTGGGCGCGGTGGCTCACGCCTGTAATCCTAGCACTTTGGGAGGCCGAGGTGGGTGGACCACCTGAGGTCAGGAGTTCAAGACCAGCCTGGTCATCATGGTGAAACCCCATCTTTTTAAAAAAAAAAAAAGAAGAAGAAGAGGAAAGACTCTCCAGCCAAGCGTGGCCCACCAGCAGGAAGAGGAAAGTTCTCCAAACCATGAGGACCAAAAATGGACCCCACCCTCCTATGCTCCTTTAGAAAATGTGCAACAACAAAATACATAAAATACAGTCTGGTTGCCAAAGAGAAGTCAAATGTTGAACTATGGACAGTAATGGCATTCGAATGCATTCAACTTTAATACTGCATCTGTCTGCAAAAATGAAAACAAAGCAAGTAAAGCTCCTTGGTTAAAAATAGTGCTTTTTGGCCAGGCACAGTGGCTCACGCCTGTAATCCCAGCACTTTGGGAGGCTGAGGCAGGTGCATCACCTGAGGTCAGGAGTTCATGACCAGCCTGGCCAACATGGACAAACCCTGTCTCTACCAAAAATACAAAAAATTAGCCAGGCGTGGTGGTGCATGCCTATAAGTCCAGCTACTCAGGAGGCTGAGGCAGAAGAATCACTTAAATCCAGGAGGCCGATGTTGCAGTGAGCTGAGATTGCGCCACTGCACTCCAGCCTGAGTGACAAGAGCAAAACTCTGTCGCAAAAGAAAACAGTGCTTTTTAATTGGCTGGGCCCAAGTGGCTCATACCTGTAATCCCAGCACTTTGGGAGGCCAAGGCAAGTGGATAACCTGAGGTCAGGAGTTCAAGACCAGCCTGGCTAACATGGTGAAACTCATCTCTACTAAAATATAAAAATTAACCAGGTGTGGTGGCGGGTGCCTGTAATCCCAGCTACTCAGAAGGCTGAGGCAGAAGAATCGCTTGAACCAAAAAAAAACAAAAACAAAAACAAAAAACAGTGCTTTTTTATGCAAACAGGTAAGGGCAAGGGAAAGGAATGTGACTCAGAGGCAAGGAATAAACTGAAAGGGGAAACACTGTCCCACAGATATGCCCTTGAAGTTGAGGCCAGGCCAGAGAGGATGGTTCCCTATAAATTCATCTGGACCCCTAGGGAAGCAGGGGAAATTCAGAACTCCTAAGCTTTAATATAAGGGAGAAAGAAGAGGGTAGGGAATCATTTTCTTTCTTTTTTTTTTTTTTTTTTACAGAGTCTCACTCTGTCACCAAGGCTGGAGTGCAGTGGTTCCATCTTGGCTCACTACAACGTCCACCTCCTGGGTTTAAGTGATTCTCCTGCCTCAGCCTCCCAAGCAGCTGGTACTATAGATGTGCACCACCACACCTGCTAATTTTTGTATTTTTAGTTAGAGATGGGATTTTGCCGTGTTGGTCAGGCTGGTCTCGAACTCCTGACCTCAAGTGATCCGCCTGCCTCAGCCTCCCAGAGTGCTAGGATTACAGGCGTGAGCCACCATGCCCGGCCCATTTTCTCAGATTAAGTAGCAACACCTCCCTTGGTCCATGTCAGTGGCTTATACTCCATAAATAAACCATGTTCATTCAAACCCGCATGGCTTTGCTCAGCTCTCACCAAGCCTGGAAGGTCTTCCCTTCTCCTGTCTACTTAAGCCAGTCCCAGCCATCCCTTAACACCTAGTGTAAAAGCTTCCTTCCTTGCTGTCATCTCCCTGACATCCCTCTCAACCAGACTCCCACAGCACAGAGAATCACAGCTGGAATGGCTCTGACAAAAGGCATCCAACTTGGCCATCCTTCCTGCTGAAGCTTTTGATTCTGTCTGATGCTGTCTGATGATTTAGGGGTGTTGGCATTGGAGAGATGGTAACTCTTCAAAGAGGGGAACAACAGAACCACAAAGAACTTCCCTCCTCCTCTGAGTGATCAAGTCCCAACCATCTGGAGAAACCAAGGTGAAGAAGTGACTGAGAAGTACGTAAATTACCCAACCCAGCAAGCCACATTGGCAGAACGGGATCCTGTCTTTACAGAGATGCCATATTTTCCATGAAAGCATCTTTGTTATCATCACGTGTTGGAAACTGAAAGGCTACAGAGAGATAGGGAAGGAAAAATGTAAATTACCAGTGATCTAATTTGCCAGCAGATAGGCCCAGAAATGACCATCCTGGAGGAATAGCCGGGGAGGTGCCATGACTGCTCACAGCCCCGCCAACATCATGATGTGACCATCTGTGTGAGCTCCCATGCAGCGTCCAAAAAGTCAACCCTGCCTGCACACGGATGCTACCTGGAGCACTTGACCAAGAGGGGTCTCTGTGTTCAGCTCAAGAAGCTGACACTGGCTGGTGGTGATTCTGACCCTCTCACCATCACTGGGCTTAGGTTTAACACCTGCAGGGTCTCAGCTGTTCCTAGGCCTCAAAACAGTAACCAGGAGTCAAGGGATAGAGCTGGGTGCCCCTGACCATTCCTTGCTGGGGGAACTGACTTCTCTGACAGCAAAAGGCATGGATTAACAAAGCCTAAGGATACGGAATATCTGAAATCCAGGCCGGGCATGGTGGGTCACATCTGTAATCCCAGCACTTTGGGAGGCCAAGGTGGGCGATCACCTGAGGTCGGGAGTTCGAGACAAACCTGGCCAACATGGTGAAACGCCACCTCTACTAAAAATACAAAATTAGCCAGGCATGGCAGTGCATGCCTGTGATCCCAGCTACTCGGGAGACTGAGGCAGGAGAATCACTTGAACCTGGTAGGTGGAGGTTGCGATGAGCAGAGATCGTGTCATTGCACTCCAGCCTGGGCAACAAAAACGAAACTCCATCTCAAAAAAAAAAATTTTTAAAGAATATTTGAAATTCACAGAGAAACTTGGTGCCCTTCCTGTCACCGCTGAATTAGCCCTGGGGTTCACAGTCATGCACCAGATACTGACATTTTAGCCAATGATGAACCACATATGCAACAGTGGTTCTTTTTTTTTTTTTTTCCTGAGACAGTCTCACTCTGTCTCCCAGGCTGGAGTGGGAATGCAGTATGGCACAGTCTCAGTTCACTGCAGCCTCAACCTCCCAGGCTCCAGCAATCCTCCCACCTCAATCTCCCAAGTAGATGAGACTATAAGCATGAATCACCATATCTAGCTAATTTTTGTACTTTTTGTAGGGACAGGGGTCTCACTATGTTGCCCAGGCTGGTCTCAAACTCCTGGACTCAAGCAATCCACCCATCTCAGCCTCCCAAAGTGCTGGGATTACAGGTGTGAGCCTCCATGGCCAGCCTGCAATAGTGGCTCTATAAGGTTATAATACAGTATCTTTACTGCACCTTTTCTATGTTTAGATGTGTTCAGATACACAAACACACACCATTATGCTACAGTTGTCTACAGTATTCCACACAGTAGTCTGCTGTACAGATTTGTATTGATGGCCATATAGCACCAGTGTGTAGTAGGCTGTGCCATCTGGATTTGTGTATGTACATTTTGTGGTGTTCGAACGATCGCTAAATCACCAAACAATGCATTTCTTAGAACATATGTATTCCCATTGTTAAGTGATGCATGACTATATTTCTATTAACGATCCTGCCATCTTCTTCCCCATCCTCTAGACTTGCTAATCATCTCGAATTCCATTCTTTTTTTTTTTTTTTTTTAAAGGCAGAGTCTTGTTCTGTGACCCAGGCTGGAGTGCAATGGTGTGATCTCAGCTCCCTGCAACCTCCACCTCCCGGGTTCCAGCAACTCTCCTGTCTGAACCTCCCAAGTAGCTGGGACTAGAGAGGCACACCATCAAGCCTGGCTAATTTTTGTTTTAGTAGAGACGGGGTTTCTCCATGTTGGTTAGGCTGGTCTTGAACTCCTGACTTCATGATCTACCCGCTTTGGCCTCCCAAAGTGCTGGGATTACAGGCATGAGCCACTATGCCCAGCCGATTCAGCCATTTTCTTTCAGCTCCTGTGACCAGTAGGATCAATGAAGGGGTTCAAAAACTGCCTGGCCACAGGCAGACAGAAAGCCTTTCCCATCAGACTCTGGATTCATGGCTTCCTGGGATTCACAAAGCACCTGGATGGTAATAAGCCCTTTCTGAAGCTCGGCTTTGCATTAATACTGACCAGTCATGCTTTCTAGCTCCACTTCTGTGAATCATGTCCTGGGTTTTTAGGCTGATATGCAACGGAATTTGTAAACACAAAGGAAGTGAGAATGAGGTCTCACAAATGCATTACTTGTATTTTGTTCAACAACTTGTCCTGAATGTCTGTTGTGTCCAGGCACCAAGCCTGACCCTGGAGACAGAGAAAAAAGAACTAGAATGACCCCTACTCTAGAGCTTGCATCAAAGTAGCCCCTAATCACAGTGGTCATGGCGGAGTCTGTGACGGTTTAGAAACCAGGAGACCAAATTTCCTCCAGTCAGACCAATGAGTGACAACAGAATCAGGTCTTATACAGGCAGACAGTGGGTGGGGTTCCCATCTGTGTTCTTCCCTGTCCCCATGACTCTGGGCCTGTCTTCTGTGCCCCACCCTGGACCTCAATAACATGCATATGATGTCACTGTCTAGATGTGCAACAGCCTTAGCAAATTTCATCCAGAGCCCTCAAGCACAGATTAAAAAATAAATGCAGGCTGGGCAAGGTGGCTCACGCCTGAAATCCCAACACTTTGGGAGGCTGAGGCAGGTGGATCACTTGAGGCCAGGAGTTCGAGACCAGCCTGGCCAACATGGCGAAACCCCATCTCTACTAAAAATACAAAAATTAGCCAGGCGTGGTGGTAGGTGCATGTAATCCCAGCTACTCAAGTGATTGAGCCACAAGAATCTCTTGAACCCAGGAGGCAGAAGTTGCAGTGAGCCAAGATTACGCCACTGCATTCCAGCCTGGGTGACAGGGCAAGACTCTGTCTCAAAACAAATAAATAAATGGGCCGGGCATGGTGGCTCACACCTGTAATCCCAGCACTTTGGGAGGCTAAGGCGGGCAGATCAACTGAGGTCAGGAGTTTGAGACCAGCCTGACCAACATGGAGAAACCCTGTCTTGACTAAAAATACAAAATTAGCCAGGTGTGGTGGGGCATACCTGTAATCACCCACTTCGGGAGGCTGAGGCAGGAGAATCGCTTGAACCTGGGAGGTGGTGGTTGCAGTGAGCCGAGGTCGTGCCATTGCACTCCAGTATGGGCAACAAGAGTGAAACTCTGACTCAAAAAGAGAAAAAAAGAAAAGAAAACTGAGGCTCAGAGACTAGAAGTGATTTACCCAAGCCACACGTGTTCTTCTCTTTATGCCATTTTGGATCTAGTCTTGGGACTAGATGGAAATTCAAATGGAGATTGGTCAAGCTCAGGCTTACCTTAGTAGCTGATGATCTGCAAGCTTTCAAAGAACTGACATCTTTCTTACCTCATTTTGTTCTTAGAACAATCTCAAAGTAACTATAATGTCACGAGAGATTGGATCAGAACTGTTCCCCAGTTCTGATTCCAACGATCTTCCCGTGAGCTGGGGGAGGCCTTCCCACACTCACACTCTCTTGTTGTTCCTTTGGCCCTAAAGGGTCAAAACCAAAAGGAAATTGACACCCTTCTTTCGTGTGTCCACACAAGTCCTACTTAAAATGACTTTTAATCTCATTATGTGTTCCCCTGCCAAAAACTGGCCCTAGAAACAGCCCTTCTCCCTTCCGGTTTTAGGATTACTTTACTGTCACCCACCCAAGCAGGAGTGCAGTGGGGGCATCATAGCTCACTGTAGCCTCAACCTCCTGGGTCAAGGTATCCTCCCACCTCAGCCTCCTAAGTAGCTACAACTGCAGGCATGTACCACTACACCCAGCTGTCTTTTTTTTTTTTTTTTTTTTTTTGAGACAGTCTTGCTCTGTCACCCAGGCTGGAGTGTAGTGGCGAGAGCTCCACTTACTGCAACCTCCACCCCCCAGTTCAAACAATTCTCCTGCCTCAGCCTCCTGAGTAACTGGGACTACAAGGGTGCACCACCACGCCCGTCTAATTTTTGTATTTTTAGTAGATACTGGGTTTCACCATGGTGGTCAGGCTGGTCTCAAACTCCTGACCTCAGGATCTGCCTGCCTCAGTCTCCCAAAGTGCTGGGATTACAGGAGTGAGCCGCTGCACCCAACCAACACCCAGCTAATTTTTAATTTTTAATTTTTGTATTTTTATTATTTGTATTGTTTGTATTTGTTGCCCAGGCTGGTCTCAAATGTCTGGCCTCAAGGGATCCTTCTGCCTCAGGCTCCCAAAGCACTGAGATGACAGGCATGAGCCATGGCCCCTAGCCTAGAACTGATTCTTTAGGACTCAAATGCCACAGGGAATAGAATCTGTTCACTCATTTAGCAAACAGTTTCTAAGCAGAAAAGCACTCTAGGGTAGTCATCAGGAGTTAGAGGAATGAATCAGATATAGTCCCTGGTAACTAGAAGCTCACAATCTCCTGGAACTGAGGAAAACACTCATAAATACATGAGAAGATAAAATAAATGTCACAATAGAATTATAAACAAAGAACTGCAGAGGAACACAGAAGACAGCAACAATCCTAACTGATGAGAAGAACGTGTCTTCACGAAAAAAGAGGCATTTGGGCTGGGCCTTGAAGGATGAATGGGGACTCTTGATGAGCAGGAAGATGCAGGCTGAGAAAACAGCATAAACATTTGGATAATAGGGACGTCTCCCAATGAGGGCCACATGAAGTGCTGCTTGGCCCCAACCTCACACTGAGACTAGCTGAGATCCAGGTTGGACCCTCAGGCTTGATCTAGGTGGATCCAACCCCCAGCTTCAGACAACTCAAGACACCTGGAGACCACTAGATAACACTTGCTGCTTTTTTTTTTTTTTCTGAGACAGGATCTCACTCAGTTGGTCCAGGCTGAAGTGCAGTGGCATGATCTCATTTCACTGCAACATTCGCCACCCAGGTTCAAGTGATTCTCTTCCCTCAGCCTCCCGAATAGCTGGATTACAGGTACATGTCACCACACCTGGCTAATTTTTGTATTTTTAGTAGGGACAGGGTTTCACCATGTTGGCCAGGCTGGTCTTGTACACTGACCTCAAGTGATCTTCCTGCCTTGGCCTCCCAAAGTGCTGGGATCACAGGCGTCAGCCACCACGCCCAGCCTCTTATTTTCTTTTCTATAGTTAGCGCTTGTGTTTTGCTTTCCCAACTACTCTAAAATACCAGTCTTCTGATTCCTTGAGAACACAGCCAGGGGGCATCTAAATCCTGTCCCAGCTACTATCAGGCTAGGCACACCAGAGGTACTCCCGACCCATTTGTTGACTGCCAAAGTCTACAAGTCTAAGAATCACAAAATGGGCTGGGCACAGTGGCTTACTCCTGTAATACCAGCACTTTAAGAGGCAGAGGCGGGTGGATGACCTGAGATCACGAGTTCGAGACCAGCCTGTCCAACAGAGTGAAACCCTGTCTCTACTAAAAATACAAAAATTAGCCAGGTGTTGTGGAGGGAGCCTGTAATCTCAGCTACTCTGGAGACTGAGGCAGGAAAATCGCTTGAACCCGGGACGTGGAGGTTGCAGTGAACTAAGATCGTGCCACTGCACTCCAGCCTGGGTGACAGAGCAAGACTCTGTCTCAAAAAAAGAATCACAAGATGACTGTTTTACAAACAAGTAGAACAAGAAGAGGCAGGATGTATAACCCCGGCCAGAAATAGAAACAGTGAAGGAATTAGGAGAAGGCACGTACCTCTGAGTTTTAAATTACATTTTAGAGAAATGGCCTAAATTTAAGTCAAGGTGCTCAGACTTGCTCGATGACTGTGTGGGACTGCCCTGTATCTCACCTCCTGCTCTTAGACAAAGGTCACAAACTCAGTCTTTAATACATTTTCCTAGTTCCTGCTTGTCAACAGCTTTCAATGAGACATGGTATCTCATCTTTCCCCCAAGAAAGAGTCATGGGAAGGATGGCATAGATGCCATTGCCAATCTGGAGACCTCAAGTCCAATGCCAGAGGAGAGAGGAGAGTGGGGGCTGGAGGTGGGAGCAAGAAGGACTCTGAGACAGGGAACAGCTTCCTCCTACTTGGTCTCCAACAAGCTGAGTCTCATCTGAAGTGAACTTCAGGGATGAACAGAACAGACAAACAGGGAAATCAGATTGGTTCAAAATCCAAACATGTCACCGTCCCCCAAGGATGGGTCATGAGCAAGCAATCAACGCAATCAGCTACGAGTAGGGTGGGGGGGGCAGGTACGAAAAGCGCCAAAGCGGCCAGCATGGTGGCTCACACCTGTAATCCCAGCACTTTGGGTGGCAATGCAGGTGGATCACGAGGTCAGGAGTTCAAGACCATCCTGGCCAACTTAGTAAAACCTTGCCTCAACTAAAAATACAAAAAATAGCCTGGAATGGTGGTGTGTGCCTCTAGTTCCAGCTACTTGGAAGGTTCAGGCAGGAGAATCGCTTGGACCTGGAAGGCAGAGGTTGCACCATTGCACTCCAGCCTGGGCAAAAGGAGTGAAATTCTGTATCAAAAAAAAAAGAATGAATGCTCTTGCTTTATAGACACATGGTAAGCTCCTGTTAGAGCCCAGGTAAGACCTGGGTCATGTGACACCAGATCAGGGCACTGCTTTCTGAGGCTGCTGATTCTGCCTGTTCTCCATGCTCATCCAGTGGCTGGCTCCTCGCCGCACTTTGAAACAGCAGTGCGGTGACAGCCATTTGCAGAAGCAGGAACCCAAGCTGCTGTCTCTAAGGAGAGCCTTCTGTGCCTCTCCTAGGGAAGTGTTTTGATTCCCAAGGGCTTTGAGCTGCACTGTAGGCGGTGACAGAGCAGGTGAATCATCCCAGCCCACACCTGCTCTCTGCTGAAGGGCCCCAGCATCTGTCTTGGGTGTTATGGGAAATGGGTGCTCTGAACTGACTGGGGCCCACGGAGAGAGGACTGCCATTATGGTCAAGGTCTCCCTCATCCCCAGTGGTGAAAGCAGGAGTAGTGACGGCCTTTGTCTATCAGAACAAACATAAAGGAACTCAGCAAAGCAGGTGATGACCTCAGAAAAGCTGCAGCATGTGATAAAAGTCGAGGAACACAGCTCACCACTCTCCTGGGCCTCATCTGGAGAGTCGAATACATGGGGTCTGGGGGGCTTCTACCTAAGCAACCTGTTCTCCACTGCCTGCTCTTAATGGTGTCTCTTCATCTCCCCAAATTCGAAGCTCTCTTGTCAGGCGCAGGAGCTTATGCCTCTAATCTCAGCACTTTGGGAGGGTGAGGAGGATGGATTAGCTGAGGTCAGGGGTTCTAGACCAGCCTGGCCAACATGGTGAAGCCCAATCTCCACTGAAAATACAAAAATTAGCTGGGCATGGTGGCTTGTGCCTGTAGTCCCAACTCCTCGGGAGGCTGAGGAAGGAGAATCATTTGAGCCTGGGAGGCGGAGGCTGCAGTGAGCCGAGATCACACCACTGCACTCCAGCCTGGGTGACAGAATGACACAGTGTCAAAAAAAAAAAATCCTGAAAAACCAAATTTGCAGCTCTCAAGGAAAACACAAGGCATTTCTCCCTAGGAGTGCCCTACGACCACTCTAGACGCAACCAGGACATTTATCTTACAGGTGAATCTTGTTTTTAAGCAAAGTTAACAGGTAAAGTAGAGGAAGACATCTTCACTTTATAAACCCTTTACCCCATAAAGAACTCCCCTGATGCATGCATTCACTGGCAGCTTGCTAGCGTAAGGTCCTGGAGAGATTCAAGTACTAATGCAGGATAATCCCTGCCCTGCACAACAAGGAAAATAAATTACATGCCCAAATTACTGTAACACAAGGAGCAACGTAAGAAATCCTTCAGGGAAGGCTAACGAAGGTAAGTTCGGGAATCCAGAGGCAAATAAGCCCCAAGGGACATGATGAGGGAGATGGCATTTGAGCTGGGCTTGGATGTTGCCATTCAGAAATAGGTGAAATGGCCTCCCAAATGGAGGAGCCATCAGCAGCAAAGGAGGATGGATGGAATGAAATGTTAGGCACGAGAGAGAGATCCAAGATGGCTAACTACTAGATGCTCAGGATTGTAGCTCCCAGAGAAAGCGCACAGAACGAGGGGACGCCAGACTTGCAGATGAATTTTTGTTGCCCATGGACCAGGAGATTCCCAGCGGAGGAGCCCCACGGGTCGCCAGCGTGACTCTTGTGGCCGGCGTGGCGGTTTTGCCGGCGTCTCGGCACAGCGGTTCTCGGTGCAGAGTAAACGGGACTGGTCCCCTTTTGGTCGACGTTTGGAGCTCTGGGAAGGCAGTCGCCTATTTACCTGATTGAAAAAGGGATTCAAGAGGGAAGCCAGACTGGAGATTCCTGGGCAGAAAAGCACCACGAATCTTGATGCTGCTGTTTTAGTCGTTGCAGTGGGTTGCTCAGATTTCGGCGCTGGGAATCAACAAGTTGGACGTCCACTCAGAGACCTAATTTGAAAGTTGGCAATTACAAACGACAGGTGGATAAACTTACAATAAGGGGAAGAAACCAGCGTAAAAAGGCTGAGAATACTCAAAATCAGAATGCCTCTCCTTCTACAGGGGATCATAGTTCCTCATCAACAAGGGAACAAGGCCAGATGGAGAACGAGTGCGATCCATTAACAGAATTAGGTTTCAGAAGGTGGATAATAAGAAACTTTTCTGAGCTAAAAGAACATGTTCTAGCCCAATGTAAAGAAACTAAGAACCTTGAAAAA
>CAUYLG010007170.1:0-31171 GCA_963573385.1 Cacajao melanocephalus
CGTCTCTACCAAAAACACAAATATTAGCTGGGCATGGTCATGCATGCCTGTAGTCCCAGCAACTCTTGAGACTGAGGCAGGAGAATTGCTTGAACCTGGGAGGCGGAGGTTGCAGTGAGCTGAGATCATACCACTGCACTCCAGCATGGGCAACAGAGTGAGACTCCATCTCAAAATATATGTATCTATATATACATATATATACAATTTCATTAAAATGATATATGACTTCTCAAAAGCAACAATGAAAGTCAGAAAGACAGTAAAAATTATCTGCACTGTAGTGAATTGAACAATTACTGCCAAACTAGAATTCTCTGCTCAGCAAAACTATCCATCAAGTAAAAAGTTAAAATGAGATCATCTTTAGTTAGACAAAATTTGAGAACGTTTATCACCAGAAGACACTTATTAAAAGAAATGCAAAATTTTACAAAATGCACAAGGAGAGAAATCTCGGTTGGAAGGGTTGAGATGTAAAAAAGGAAAGTTGAGCAAAAAAAGTGTCAAATATGTGAGCAGATAAACATTGACTATATGAAAAACTATTAATAATGTTATAAGGGATTAATAAAACATGATGGAATTCAGTAGCAAATGACAACCAGAATCTGTAAATTGGAACAGGGGTACATGGAGTTGAAATATCTGAAGGTTCTCGTGTTATAAGAGAGGAAAATAAAAATTTTGAGTTTAGTTGAATACACACACAATGAATAAATAAATTGTGGTATCATTAGACAATGATATACTTTTCACCAATTAAAATGGATGGACCATTGCAAAACATACCAATAAACATGAATATCATAAATAAAATGTAGTGGGAAAAATAATAGAAAATGAAACTGTCTTGTTTACAGCTGCTTACATAAGTGATGCAGCTATAGAGAAAAACAAGGAATTGATTAAAGCAAAACTCATGGTAGTGGTTATCTCTCAAGGGAAGGAGAAAAGCCAAATTGGGGCTGGACGAAACATGGAAGGGCTCTGGGGGCTCTAGAATGTTCTGTTTTGACCAAGTGGTGGCAATTTGACTATATTCATTTAATAAATATTAATCACACATGAAAATTTTTCTATGTGTTCTATATTACATGTTAAATAACATGTTAAAAATAAGGACTTGTTGATAGATGTTTGTGAATTCTGTCTAATAAAATTCATATCACACAAGTCATTTTGAATTTTTTTCTATTCCCTTTCTTTGTCTGTCCTCATAGCAGCTCTTTGACAAATAATACAGAAGGCTTTTTAAAAAAACCCATGGTCTTTAAAAAATATTTTTCATTTACAAATAATTGCATATCTTAATTAGCTGGGTAAAATGTGATATTATGATACATGCATATGTTGTGGAATGGCTTAATCAGGCTAATTAACATATCTATCACCTCACATACTTATCATTACTATGTGTTAAGAATATTTAAAATCTATTCTTTTAGTAATTTTGAAATCTATATTACACTGACTATATATATTGTTTATTTATATATGGATATACATACACATTATTAACTATACTCACCATGCTATGCAAAGATCAGTATAACTTATTCCTCCTGCCTAATTAAACTTTGTACTCTTTAACTAACATCTCCTTTACTCTCATCCAGCTTCTTCAAACCCCACAACCTCTGGTAATCAGCATCCAACTCTGTACTACTGTGAGTTCCACTATTTTATGTTCTGCATATAAATGAGATCATATGGCATTGGTCTTTCAGTGTCTGGTTTATTTCACTTAGTATACTATCTTCCAGGTTAATCCATGTTGTCACAAATTGCAGAATTTTCTTCTTTTTTAAGGTTGAATCATATTTCATTGTGTATATATACCACATTTGCTTTATCCATTTATCCATTAATGGGAATTTATGTTGTGTCCATATCTTGGCTATTGCGAATAATGTTGCAATAAGCACAGGAGTACAGGTATCTCTTTGACATACTGATTTCAATTCCTTTGGATATGTGCCCAGAACTGGGTTGCTAATCACATGATAATTCTATTTTTAGTTTTTTGAGGAACCTCCCTACTGTTTTCCAAAATGACTATACTTATTTACATTCCCATCAACAGTGCACAAGGGTTCTCTTTTCTCCACATCTTCACCAACATTTGTTATCTTTTCTTTTTATTAAGATAGTATCACTTTTTTGATAACAGCCATTTTAATAGATGTTCAGTGATCTCTCATTCTGGTTTTAATTTGCATTTTCCTGGTGACAAGTGATGTTGAGCATTTTTTCATATTGTTGTTGGCCATTTGTATGTCTTTTCATATATGTCTACTCAGGACCTTTGACTGTTTTTTTACAGGTCTGATATTTTCTTGTCATTGAGTTATATGTGTTGCTTGTTTATTTTATAATAGCTATTAGGCCTTTATGAGATGTCTGATTGGCAAATATTTTCTCCCAGTGTGTGGGTTGTCTTTTTACTCTGTTAATTGTTTTCTTTACCATACAGAAACTTTTTAGTTTGATGCAATTCACATTTGTCTATTTTTGCATTTGTTGCCTGTACTTTTGGGGTCATGTTTAAGAAATCATTGCCAGACCATTACTTTTCCCCTACGTTTCCTTCTAGTGGTTTTACAGTTTCAGGTCTTACTTTAAGTCTTTAATTCCTTTTGAATTGATTCTTGTACATAGAGTAAGATAAAGATTCACTTGCATTTTTCTGCATGTGGATATCCAATTTTCCCAAAACCATTTATTCAAGAGACTGTTCTTTCCCCACTATGGGTTCTTGGCACCTTTGTCAAAAATCAACTGACCTTAAACACATAGGTTGATTGCTGGACTTTCTATCCTGTTCCATTGACCATTATATCTGTTTTTATGCTTATATCATGCTGTTTTGATTACTATAGCTTTGTAATATAAATTGAGATTAGGTACTGTGATGTCTCCAGCTTTGTTCTTTTTGCTCCAGATTGCTTTGGCTGTATGAGGTCTTTTGCAGTTTTGCATAAATTCCAGGATTTTTTTTCTATTTCTGTGAAGATTGATACTGGAATTTTGGTAGAGATTGCACTGAACCTGTAGAATGCTTTGGATAGTATGGACATTTTACAATATCAATTTTTCTAATTCATGAACATGGAGTATCTTTTCATTCATGTGTGCCTTTGCCTTCTGATTAGATTTAGTGCACTGAAATCTCCATTTTCAAGGCTTGATGGCACAGTAAGAAAACAGAAATAAACTAGTTGATATGGCTGTGGCCTAGCATAAGTAAAATTGCTTTAAGATAACTAGAATTGATATTTGACTGGATGGTTGTTCCCTCTCTCAATACCACTCTCAATGACTTCTAACCCTGGAGCCTCAGCCCCTCGCTTCACAGAAGGTGCTGAGAACACTAGACTTTGGAGCCTCTCAGCAGGGAACAGGCTGGCATTGTGAAGCCACATTCTTTGTATCAGTGACTGTGTACCTTGAGTTTATGTATATCTTTTGCTTTGTTTGCAAATTCAGCAAGTATACTAATTCCTGTCAATCCTTGAACCTAAACCTGAACCTTAAATTTTATGGTCTGGTCTAAGCTCTGAAGTCTTAAGCTGTTTTCTTCTGTTTTAAAGTTTGCTTTCCACTTTAACCATCAAAGACTAAAGCACTGCTCCTCAGAAAAAGTGGCAAGAGAGTAGGGTTTTTCCTTTTCTCAAGCTACTGCATGGTAGTTGAAAACAGTCAGTATTCGTCTGTTTTTGCATTACTATAAAAAAGTACCTGGAACAGGGTAATTTATAAAGAAGGGAGGTTTAGTTGGCTCACAGTTCTACAGGCTATACTGGAAGCATGATGCTGGCATATGCTTACTTTCTGGGGAGGCCTCAGGAAACTTACAATTATGGTGGAAGGTGAAGGGGGTGCAGGCAGGTCACATGGCCAGAGCAGAAGCAAGAGAGAAAGTAGGGAGGTGCCACACACTTTTAAGCAACCAGATCTCACAAGAACTGACTCACTATCACTAGGACCATACTGAGGGGGATGACGTTAAACAACTCATGAGAAATCTTCCTCCATGATCCAATCATCTCCCACCAGGCCCCACCTCCCACATTGGGGATTACATTTCAACATTGGATTCAGGTGGGGACACATTCAAACTATATCAGCTGGAGACCACTAGAGCATAGGAGCCAGTCTGCATCAGGATTTCTGGTGATATTTCTTGTGCTTAATTTGCTTTATCCAAGAGGAAATAAAGAGACAGATTATTGTTCAAAATCCTTAGAAGAACTGAAGAGATTCTGTCTCTGGATTCTGTTGCAAATATCTTTGAAGCAAAAAGTTTATCTGTAAGTCACAATTATGAAGCCAATTGTAAATCCCAGAAATGTCAACTGTTCAAAGCACTTGATAATAGTATAAGGAAATAAAACATATTGCCCATAAAGCATGAATATTGGTACCATATTGGCACTTCTTATCTCTGGTGATCAGATGGAAATCATAAGAAAAGATGAATTTCTGCTTCTTTCCTATTGCTGTGTTGACTTGCTTATGAAATCTCTAATAGAGAAATGTAGAATTTTGAGAAAATTATCTGGAAGCTAAGTAGAGTTAAAAAAAGTAAAGATAATGCTTATGAAAATTTTATGTATATCATTTTATTATATATGTTATATATATAAAATATATTGCTTCTCTGTGAAAACATTTGGCTCTTCTAATAAGAAGAAACATTTATTTTTCAGGAACTGTGATAGGTACATCATACATTATTTTGCTCATTTTCCTATAAACAATTTAACCTACTTATGAGCTAATTTCCTTATTTAATCAAGAGCCCAAGACAAGTAAAGATTGTTGGACATTCTGGCTACCACATATGGGGCATAAATATTTTGACAAATATGGCATAAACATCCACACTTTTATACTTTATTTGAGCTTTAGGAGATTGGTCTGCACATGTTATATCTTATGAGATCTATTAATAATTGGTTATACATCTGGGTGACATCCAGTTACATACACCCTGCTGTCTATTCTTCACAATAATCTCTCTGATTTGCATCAAATAATATGGGCACTTAACTTTTAATACTGCCTTTTTCTGAAAATGTTTCCTCACTTTAATTCTCCTCTGCATTTCTGTATTTTCATCCTGTGATTCTTAATTCTTTCTCTGCACATAGTACAATCCCAAGTCAGCTCTGCCCTAGGACTGAGCATAAGCAATTGTAAATTATAAATATGATAATGTTAGTTCCTCAAGGATAAGGGCCAGGTCTATGATTTGAAGATGAATTTCCTTAGTGGTTAGTATCCAATTGCACAATTTATAAGAACTTCATCAATATTGGGTGACTGATAAGTTACTGGCTCAGGGCTACAAAGTTCCGTAAATACATAGTTTATGATCATTACAAACAGTCTGTCTTTTGTTTGAGAATATATGTAACCAACAGACTTGGGGTACACAATTTAATTAGTACATGCGTATTCAGTATCACTTTTTAGACATGATAGTGAATACGTCTCATGAGATCTGATGGTTTTATAAAAGGCAGTTCCCCTGCATCTGCTCTCTTGCCTGCCACCATATAAGAGATTCCTTTGCTCTTCCTTCACTTTCCATTATGATTCTGAGGTTTCCCCAGCCATGTGGAACTGTGAGTCAATTAAATCTCTTTCCTTTATAAATGACCCAGTCTCAGGTATGTTTCTTATCAGCAGCATATGAATGGACTAATACATTCATTTGATTTTATTTTTTAAGATAAACAATGGTGCTACGAACACCTGGTCCATTCTATTCCATACCAAGTTGGTCCATTCCATACTGCTTGGTCCATACCAAGTTTCCTGGTACTTCTCTAGGATATATATACCTAGAAACGAACTTTCTCTGTCTCAGTGTATGCACATTTCAAATTTGCTGGGAAATTTCAAAATATGTTTCTGTCTGTACTATTCTGCATTCCTACTAGAAGTGCATAAATATGCCCTTTGTTTTAAATCACTGTCAATGTTTCAGATTTACAGGGACTTAAGTATTCTTCATCTTAGACTTATTTCATTAATAATAAAGAAAAATATTTTCCAATCTATTGAGTGTAAACTATCACAGTATGACTGATAAATTTTCATTTTCCTGGTAATTAATGAGGCTGAGTATCTTAGGATGAGATGTTTATTGGCCATTTATATTTCCTTATAACATGAGCCAGGAATCCCCAATAGCCAGGAGTCCTGGGCAGTGCCCCAATACAGGATGGCTCATATTCCTGAGAGATACTTGGAAATGTTGTAAGTTGCTCTATAAATTACCACATTCTGAATAAGCTGGTAATTTGGTTGTCCACAGTAATTCACCAATTCCAGCAATTATTTCCCAGCCTAGATTCCTTTATTAGAGCCATGAACTGGGCCACAGATAGATAGCTTTGCACACCTAGAGAATGACAGTGTAAAATTCAGTTAAACCAAAGTGAGCATATAAAGCCAGAAAAGCAATAGACAAAGATCAGAAACTTAGAAATCACAATAGTTTATCTGCTTGGTTAAATGGCCATGAAGAAACAAGGAGAAATGATCACAGCTAGAAGGAAGAGCATGAAAGAATGATAGGACAAGACAAAAAGAGTAAAATGTTCAAAGAGGGGTGAAATGGGCATGTCAGTGATACAAAGATTAAGAAAATGAATTTCAGTAATGAGGTGGGTATATAGTTTCAGGTAGGAGTCATGGCTTTGGGGCCATGTGAAATGAATTACATCTGTTCCAGTTATCTATTCTTCACAAACAGTGCTCTTTTTTCTTCTCACAGTTTTCTATTTTATGCACTAGATACTTCAAATATGGTTTTGAAACTTGACCGGGCATCAAAGGATTTGATATTTCTTTCAGTCATACACTAACTGGGTCAAAGACTCCTTGACTTCAGATCTCTGTGTTCTCTCTTTCCATCTCTATGCCATGACCCTGAATGATTTCAACACAGTCCTAGTGGTTCTTTCTGTGTTTTCTCTTTTTGCTCTCCAATCCATCCTACACACTGCTTCCAGGGGCAAAAGCCCTAAATACAGGTGTTAAGATATGGAGTGGCCTCCCATTACCAATAAAGGCCAGATTCCTTCATTAGGCACTCTCCAGTCTCCTCAAGCTGACTCCAGCTTATCTTGCTCTCCATAAAACTCAATTGTGAGCATATGTAATTTCCGTTTGTTAATTGAAAATCCTGTAAAGGCAGTGTCTATAATAGGTTTGTCTTTGTATCCCTTGAAATACCCAGCCCAAATAAATACACTTAAATTCACAAGATATCTCTAACATATACTGTGCACCGTTATATGAAATTTTCTCTTTGGCCTTGCCCTGTCATGACTTTCAAGATTATATAAAAAGGCAAGATTACCCAGAAGGCAGTCAGACAGTTGTGTTATCTTATCACCACCACCACCAGACAGTGAATGTTTACAAATGACAGTCTGCAGAAATAAAATGTGAAAGGCCAGTTGCAGTAGCTTACACCTGTGACCCCAGGCCTTTGGGAGGCCAAGGGAGGAGGATTGCTTGAGCCTAGGAGTTCAAGACCAGCTGGGAAACATAGGGAGACCTGTCTCTACAAAAGGTAAAATTAGCTGGGTGTGGTGGTGTGTGTCTGTGTTCCCAGCTACTCTGGAGGCTGAGGTGTTAGAATCACCTGAGCTCAAGAGGTGGAGACTGCAGTGAGCCGTGTTTGCACCACTGCATTCCAGCCTGGGCAACAAAGTGAGAACTTGTCTCAAAAAAATAAAAAGAAAAGAAAAGAAATAAAATGTGGGGATTTGTGGTTTAAAAGATTCCCCAAACAAGGTATTTACTAATATTCCTGTCCCCTTCCTCATAGTAGTGTGACCCCCTTCAAAAAAGGAAACTCTCATTTTCTGGCTCTTAGCCTGCCCTCCCTGTTCTTAGTTAATCAGAAAAAAGCTCATCATAGCCACCACTACTACCAGTGGAGACCATGGCATTTTAGTTTCCTATTGCTGCTGTAATAAATTAGCACAAACTTAGTGTCTTAAGACAACACAAATGTATTGGTTTTCAGTTCTGGAAGTCAAAGGCCCAAAATCAGCCTTACTGAACTGAGTCAAGATGTTGGCATGGCTGCATTCCTTCTAGAGGCTTGGGGAAATTTTCTTTGCCTTCTTTAGCTCCTAGAGATCACCTGCATTCCTTGGCTTGCAGCCCCTCCCTCATGCCACTCCTCTTGTTTCTGTCATCCCACCTGCTACTAACTCTTGACTCTTCTATCTCCCTTTTATAATAAGCCCTGTGATTACATTTGGCCCATTGGATAATCCAGACAATCTTCCCATCTTAAAATCTTTATTTTGATCACATCTGCAAAGTCTCTTCTGCCATGTAAGGTAATATTCATAGGTTCCAGGGATTAGGACATGGACATCGTTATTCAGCCTTCTGCAATGGTCACTAAAAGTTTACTACCAGACAATTGGGATTGAAATGTTATTGGGATCAAAAAAATTTGTTTCCAGACATGGTTGAGTCAAAAGTCAGCATCCATTTCCAGGGCTGCTGCTACTCTTCCTCGTGTGTCTGCAGCATCCGGGCTTGCTGCTTCCCCAGCCTTTATCACCCAGCTTGAAATGCTCAGTTCATCATTTCACATTCTCTTTCAAATTCCCAGCCCTTACCACATGGGAAATATTTAATAAGTGCTTATGGAATAAAATGAATTATATTAGAAATATTTCAAATTAAAAGATAATGATTAGCATAGGACCTTGAAAATATTAACATTCAATTCATGTTTTCTGACTAATCTGATGACTCGAATAGACTAAGGCTCATTTCAGGACAAAAAAAATCCTCTTTAAGTTAGACCCAATTGTTAAATACACACCTCTTTGTTCACTGGTCCCTTACAACACACTTCCTTATTTTTATATTCATTGTACGGTGATTTACAACCAACCCAAACATATTTTAGGAGATGTCTATTGTCTTTTCCAAAATATAATTAGGAAACATAGAAAGTATTTAATTAGAATTAGAAACCTACTATAAATTAACAATGAGGCACATTTATATGAATTATACTAAACAGACATTTGCCGAAGATTCCACCTTTGGATTTTTAGCTTAATAAACCAAATCAGAGAAACCCAAATACACTGACATTAACAGAACTAGACAATAAGAATGTAACTTCATCAGCTCCTGAGGCTTAAATACATGTATATCTCTCATATTGATCCTAGATTATAGTTGTAAAGTGTCTCTCCAAGGAAGTTAATGCCATCATCTTAAAGCACAAAGCAGACTCTATAAAACCCTTTCACAACTTTACATTTCACTGAAAATGAAATCTATAAAGGCTCAGTATAATATGGGTGCTGCCTTCTTCCCAGTTCCTCTCCTTCCGCTTAATAATTCTGACCACACAAGCTTTGTGTCAGGGTGCTTAATACATCAACCTTTTTCTTGTGTGTTTTTTGTGTCTGCAAAACTCTTGCTCAGGGTTCTCAGTACTTCAATTCTTGTAACAACCAAATGAGATACAATGATTATCACTGATTTACACAGGAGGCTAATAATGCACCCAAGACTATGAAGCTAGTACTGGCAAACTCAGATTTGCACCAGTGGGAAAACTGATTCCAACCTTTGTTTGTCCCAAGTACCAAGACAGTTACTTCCATCTGAGGTTGCAATATTTGTATATTCAGCCTACCTCACTAGCATGTAATATCCCCAAGTCAACAACTTTGTCTTTTTATTACTACTGTACAACCAGCACTTAAAACAGGGTCAAAAAAGTGCTCCATAGTTGAATGAATGGATGAATTAATGAATATGCCCTTCGAATCATTGGCATTTACATTATAAATGAAGAAAATCAATGACTTCAGTGCGTGGAAAGAACTATCAAATTTAGCAGTCAATTAGTAAGGGTCTCTGAGTAGGAGTAAGGGTAGATAACTGTGGTTTGTAGTGAGAAGAGTAAGTCACTCTTCCTCACTTTAATTTTCTATTCTCAGCGTCATCACTTGAAACAGACACTTCCCATTTTAGGACCTTGTTTAGTAGAAGAAATGAATAGCGTGGGGAAGGGAAGAGGAAGGTCTCTTCAACAGGTCTCTTCCTCATTCCCCACTCCACCCTGGAGCTTTTCCTGTGTCAAAGATAGTATCAAAGTGGCCTGGCTCACATAAGCTCTGGGAGGAGCCCCTCCAAAGTATAAAATGAGAAGATGAAGCATAGCATGAAGAGAAAGGTCCCTGGTATATCCCAGAGATGGGGATAAATGGAGAGAGGCCCTTTGGAACTAAAGTCTTACACATCCAGGAGGAGTTCTTTAAGTTAGACCCTGTCAAGTGTTAAATACACACCTCTTTGTTCATTGATCCCTCAATGCTTACAACATACTACCTTATTTTTATATTCATTATACAGTGAATAATGAATTCATTATTATTCATTCATAACAATGGGTTGGTGGTGCCTGGGTTGGTGGTGCCTCATGGATTCTGGGTCACCCAGAGGAGCTGGCACACCTCCCAGCAGCCAAATACCTCAGGAAAATGAACCACACCATCACTACCACTGAGGGAAGCCATATTCACAGCCATATATCTCACATCCTGTCTTGTGGGACAGGCCTGGGGAGTCAGCAGAGGGAGGGCTGCTAGGGCCTCAATCTGGGGAGATGCCTGGGTGACCCAATACAGCATCTACCTATGCAAACAAACATTTTCATGTTAAACCAAGCTATAGATACTGACAGAAGGTTTCTATTACTTAAAATCAACAATCCAACAAACAAAAGACTAGAAGTTTAGAGCCATATCGCCTGGTTGTGTATCAGTAAACATGTGTCAATAGACTTGATAAAGTAAAGGAAAGCAATTAAATAATATGTGCAAAATTCTTCAAAATTCTGTGGTTGGTTGTCCTAAATTTATTGATGGTCATTTTTTTTCCTGTTGCTCAAACACTTTTTTTTTTTTTTTTTTTTAAGGAATAAATCTCTCTCGAAAGGGGGCACATTGATCTGTCAACAGTGTTTGACCCTGTTGAAGGCTTTGCCCTTCTCCATACTATGTATTCACTTGGCTTCTGAGGGCACCACTTTTCTTAATTCTCCTCCTGGGTCACAAGACACATACTCTTTCCCAGAAGGTTTTTCTGGCTCCTCCTCATCTCTATAACCTGTAATGACTGAAGCACCAGGGCTCAGTTCTTATCCTCTCTCCTAGCTCTATGCCCATGCTCTAGGTGAGCCTATCCAGTCTGTGGTTTTAGGAACTCTCCACAAGCTGATGACTCTCAAATTTCTAATGAAAGCCTAGGATTATCTTCTAAACTCCAGACACTTATATCTATCTACCCAGATACAACAACTTCATTCTGATATCTAACAGGCACTCAAACTTATTTGCCCCAAATAAGTTCCTTAGACCTTCAGTCATCCTCCCTACCAAGCCCATGAAACTCATATGTTTCTGTTGTAGATGTCCTTCACAGGTGAAATGGACATCCACACCCCAGGAGAGTTTGAAGGGATTTACTACTAATATAACAAGACTTTCTGGGGAAAGCACTGCAGTAAAATGCCTTGAGAAAGAAAAAAAAGAAAGGTATTTAGCTTTCCTGTGCTTAGGGAGTGAGGTCAGAGTGAGAGTTTCTGCATGCAGGCTGTGACCTGCCTGGCTGTGAACTTCCTGCTGGTGCAAAGGAAGCGGGTACCCAGGCTTTCTTAGAAGCTTTCCCAGATGTGGACCAGAGGGAAGAGAAGAATCTCAAAGTCTATACTCATTTCAATGAGTAAATGGCAATCTATCCTTTCTGCCAAACAAGGCAAAACATGGGATGCCATCATATTTCTCCCATATCCCATAATCAATCCATCAGCAAATTCTGATGGCTCTATTGTCAAATAGACCCCAAATACTCGCACTTACTGCCTCCACTTCTACCATCCTGGTCCAAGCCTGAATCATGTCTCACTTGGGTTATTTCAGTTCTCTCCTAGCTAGTCTCTTTGTTTATACTCTTGCCTCTTTATCATCTATTTATTATAAACCAGTCAAAATAATTATTTTCATGTTACTGCTCTGCCAAAACTCTCTAATGAAGTCCCATTTCACTTATAATAGAACATATATAATAATTACATACAATGCTTTAAACGGGATGCAAACTCCTACACAATCTGCCCCCCAACACCTTCTTCTCCAACTTCTTCCCCTCCCACCATTCCTCTCATTCACTCTGCTGCAGCCACACTGGCCTTTGTACTTGCTGGTGGCGCTGAGTAGAACACTTTCCACACTTGCCTGTGTGGCTTGCTCTTTTATCTAGGTCTCTTCCTTTCTTGACAATCCTGTATTAAATAGCACCCCTAAGCATCTTGAAATACCCTCAGTTTATTTACTTTACTTTTCTCTATAGCACTTATCCTCAACTGACAATCTGTAGTGTTTTCTTATTATTTTTTAAATTTTCTGTCTTTACCACTAGATTAGATGCTCCATGAAGGGGTGGGGTCTATAATAGTGTTTATCACATAATAAGTAATAATAAATAATCAAAGATTATTTATTGAATAAATATATGAATGAAATATACTTTTGAATGATAGGTCAGGATCAATATCTTCTGTACAAAGAATTCAATGATAGTTATGTCATATGTAACACATAAATTCAAAAATATTCTAATTCACTCTCTCCTCTCATCCTGCAAACATATTTAGTCTCTGCCATCTGAAAACAAACAAAAATAGATAGACCTTTAGACCTTCACCCTCTTTTCATTGTTCTGTTTCTTTCCTGATGTTCACAGCCTAGGGTTTTGTAAACAGAGCTGAACGCACTGTGTCTCCTTCTCCTTCCACCCACTCTTCTATCCTGTTACAGGCTTCTCCACACAACTTGTCCCTGAAATGTTCTGTTATTTTCTTAATGACTCCCTCATTGCTAAATCCAACTACTTTTTTCTTTTAATTTTTATTTTTAGTTCTGTGGTACATATGCAAGATATGCAGGTTTGTTACCGTGTGCCACAGTGGTTTGCTGCACCTGTCAACCCATCACCAAAGTATTAAGCCCAGCATGCATTAGCTATTCTTCCTAATGCTCTCTCCCACTTCTACCAAACCCCCAACAGGCCCCAGTATGTGTTATTCCCCTCACTGTGTCCATGTGTTCGCATTGTTCAGCTTCCACTTACAAGTGAGAACAAGCAGTGTTTGGTTTTCTGTTCCTGCGTTAGTTTGCTGAGGATCACATCTTTTGCAGAAAAATAGATGAAGCTGGAAGCAATTAAATATATTTTTTCCTTCTTAGCACCTGCCGTCTTTGATGACCTGACAGTATTGAGGACTCCTCCTTTCTGATACCTTTCACCTTTGGTTTCCTCACACCAAGGTGTCCCATGTCCCCTCCTGCCTCTTCAGTGACTCCTTCTCAGTCCCTTTCCTGGGATTCTTGTTCTCTTCTTAGAACATCAATGTGCCATGCTTGGAGCAGAAACACTCATACGACTCTCACCAAATGGCAGATTTCAGAGCAAAGAGAGGGAAAGGGAGGGAAGAGTGGGCCAGGGAAGAAGAAAGCCCACAAAGAGCTAGAAATGAAGGACAGAGCTGATCTAAACTGCTTTAGTATCAGAGTGGCAGGGGTCCTGAGGCTTGGCCACCATTCTGACTTAATGAGAGTAAGAGACACAAAAAAGGGAGAAATACGTGCTACAAGAGTTCTCAGGTCTCACTGGTTCAAAGAATAAAAAAGAAAATTCAAAAACAGGCTACATCTACAAGTAAAATCTCCTCCCACCAGTAATAATCAACATCTTCTTAAATGTGATATATTATTTCAGAATTCCTCTTCCCAGGAATAAAGTTCGGGTAGAGGGTACCCAAAGGCCTTGGAGCAAGAGATGATCTATATTGTGGAAAACGTGGTGTGGTCTAATCACCGTGACTCCCTGAGTGCTGTGGTTGAAGCAAACAGAATTTGCCTGTGGTGGTGGTCACGATAGACACAACACTTGCACTGCTATAGTTGGGAGGGCTCTGGAGACCATTGGAGCAGTTGTTGCAGAAAGATTTGGGGTAATTCCTCATAGAGGGTTAGTTTGACCCCATGAGACATCCTGGGATACTGAGGCTGACCAAGGTTTAAGAAAGCCAAGGAGACAAGAATGAGGGCCCAAAATGCCAGAGAGAAGTGTGAGAGTAGTCTTTGGGCAAGCAGAACCATTTAAAAAAATATTATTTCTATCAAAAAGCACATTTGAGTGAAGCCAATTTGCTAAATAACCAAATTACCAATTCAACAGAAGCAAATTTCCTAACTCAAATGCAGAGTTTGGGCAGAGACAAAGGAGAGGGACAGTGTCTTAGTCCATGCAGGCTGCTGTAACAAATATCATAGACTAGGTGGCTTATAAATAACAGAAATTTATTTCTCACAATTCCAGGGGCTGAGAAGTCCAAGATCAAGCCACTGGAAGACGCAGTGTCTAGAGAGGACCAGCTTCTTGGTTCATAGATAGTTGTCTTCTTGCTGTGTCCTCACATAATGGAAGGGGTGAAGGAGGTCTCTGGGTTTTTTTTCTAAGGGCATGAATCTCATTCATGAGGGATCTGCCTTCATAACCTAATAACCTCTCAAAGGCCCAACTCCTAATACCATCACACTGGGGGTTCAGGGGGTCAGCATGTTTTTTTGTGGGGGACACAGATTTTCAGTCTATAGCAAGAAGATGAAGGAACATTTTTTTCAGAGACAAGAACACTGTCAAAAATAATTTTGAAAAACTTGAATGATTTGTCCTTTTATGAATTGGTCACTTGGCAAACTGGATTTCGGTAACTTGGGTTTTGGTCCACTGAGATTCAGTCAACTGACCTGTGACTGTTCAGTTCAGGAATGTGACCCTTGGCACTCAATGTGCCAACCATGAAGTGGTGCGTGGGAGGACAGGATTTCTGCCTGAAATAATATGAGTTTTGGGGGGAAAATTGAAGGGATTTATGATCTCATAGAGGTCTAAAAAAAAGCATAATGGAAATCAGGAGAAAAGATATCTAAACAAGAAGGCATCTGCTATCAAAGTACAAAATTAAAGTTTAAACTTTTGATGGGGGGGCTCTTTCTGAAGATGACAAGGTCTAGGGTGGGGGTATGGGTTATTGTAGACTAGATGGCCACAAAGCTCATAAAATCATAGTTACTGGTATTAAAGTTGTCAAAGAATTGTGATGACAGCAAGAGTTGAGTAGGGAAAAGGACTGAGCAGGTATCAAATGAGACTGCCTGGGAGCTGAATGATGATAACAAGGAAGGATGGATGGTGGAAGAATCAAATAGCAAGAGTTCCAAATCATGTGTGTTTTAATGAGGAAAGATTGGTTACAGTTTGCCAGCAACAATGGGAAACTAGAAAGTTCCCCTTTCTCTTACCTCCCACTGCTAGTTTCAATCTGACCAAAATATAAAATAGTCACTAAAGAAGACAAAGGGAAACATTATGCTATGAAAAAAGACATCTTTCATTACAGCAAAAAGATGGTGGACCCATAGTTTAAAGAGACTGAAGATATAGGAGAGTTTGTTTGCTTGGTAATGAGGATCCCATAGAGAACAGAGGGAAAGATTAGGAAGAATTGAAGGATGAACTAAAAAGGAGGAAACAGAGAACAAGAAGGGGATGGGAGATGGGTCAAGGATTGGTGATGAGAAGGCTTCGCTTAGGTAGTAGGGCAAGTGGAGTTTGCAGCACAAGGTTCTGAGAAGCAAGTGGTCAAAGGAATTTCAGTGACTTACAAGCTGAGGCCTGATGTCTCAGGGCTCCAAATATTAATAACAAGATGTTGACAGAATGAGTCAAGGTCTAATTCGGCATGTTCAGCAAACATTTCCTAACCATATATTATGAACTTGCCAGTGGAGATTACACATTTGTGTATCTCAACTTTAGAACAATAAGCACAGTTAGCTTACAGTTCCAACATGGTCAATATGCATCATTGCTAACCTGCCTAAACTTTGGTTTTATTTCCAGTCTTTACCGATTATTCAACTTGCCCAGGGGTGGAAACTGAAAAACAAATCAGACATATTTCATCAAAAAAAAAAAAATCTCAGAATCTCTTGGCCAGCTGTTTTGCAGATTTTTCTTGCCCTGTTGGAGGTCTAGTTCGCATAATCTGGTTGTAGAAGAGAATATAGAGTAAAAAGGATATAGAACTTCTAGGGATAAAACTGAGTGAACTGGTTTTCTCACATCATCATTTTTCTTTTTTTTTTTTTAATTTCAATAGTTTGGGAGGGATAGGTGGGTTTTAGTTATACAGATAAGTTCTTTAGTGGTGATTTCTGAGATTTTGGTGCATCGATCACCCGAGTAGTGTACACTGTACTCAATGTGTAGTCTTTTCATTCCTCCTCCCTTTTTCTCTCTTCCCCCTAAGTATCCAAAGTGCATTATATTATCCTTATGCCTTTGCATCCTCATAGCTTAGCTTCCACTTGTAAGTGAGAATATGCAATATTTGGTTTTCCATTCCTGAGTTACTTCACTTAGAATAATGTCTCCAACACTATCCAAGTTGCTGCAAATGCCTATGGCTGAGTAGTATTACATGGTGTGTGTATATAAATATGTGTGTGTATATATATATACATACACACACATATATCAACTCATTGACTGATGGGCATTGGGCTGGTTCCATATTTTTGTAATTGCAAATTGTGCTGCTATAAACATGCATGTGCAAATATCCTTTTTGTGTGACTTTTTTTCCTCTGGGTAAATAACTAGTAGTGGGATTACTAGATGGATTTATGCTTTTATAGCCCTTATGGCAAATTTTAACAATTTATAGTATTTGGCAGGGATAAGTATGAAACTACTTTATCAATAATTGGAAACAAAAGTGCTGACAGTTCTTAACAAACTTCTAACATTACTTTACCAATAATTTTAAAGCCAGCTTATTTATTAATGACTTTACCTAAGTCAGAAGTACTTGAAAAGCATTTGGGCTTATTGTTTAGTTTTATGAGAATTCTTTAACTTTAAATCAATTTGGTACCTTGTGGCCAAAGCACAAAACAAAATACATGTATGTACACATAAATACACACATACATACCCATACAAACAAAGATACTATAGCTTTCACTTTAGAGCTCTAGGCATGGGATAGTAATACAAACTCACTGGTTTACAAAAACAATAACGAAAATAAAAAGTTGCATTCAAATAGTGGATTTTATCTCAGTAGAAAGATAACAGCAGATTTAAAGCAGGCAGAAAAGAAAATAGAGAAATAGACAACTTAGGAATGCCAGAGTTGCAGGTCAACCTCTGGGCTCTGAATTTTTCTTTGATGTAATTTGCCCATCAGTTTAAAATGTGCACAAAATGACCATGATATGCAATCAGCCGGAGTACTAGAGAACCTGGCATGTCCTAGACCTTTTCCATTTTACACAAACACTTGCAAGCAGAGGTACCATAAAACCAACGAGGTGCCCAAAATGGGGTTCTTCTCTGTCCTTCCTCATTCTTAGATGATTCATTTCCCACAATTCTTTCTTAAAAGGAGAAACTGAGCTGTAGCCTAGGGTTTAATGTGGTGGAGAGTAGTGTGCTGATTGTAGGTGGGACTCCACACTGTCACCACCATCATTTATGCCCTCTTTTTCTCTCTGAAGGGCTAGCACCTTTAAGAGGGCTCTAAATACAGGGTGACCAGCTCTTACATGAGTTTCCTGGATGAGCCTTTTTAAACTAATTTTGCTGGAGGTTCCCTGCAGTTCCTGTAGTTCCCCATTCCAAAATGCAAACTGTGCTTTGGGGGGAGGGCAACCCCCTAGACACTCCCACTCAGCCCAGTGGATAAATAAATACCCAGTAGTGAGATTGCTGGATTGAATGACAGTTCTACTTTCATTTCTTTAAGGAATCTCCATATTGTTTTCCTTCCCACCAGCAATGGAAAATTGTTCTTTTTTTCACCATATCCATGCAAACATCTATTATTTTTGGATTTTTTAATTATGGCCATTCTTATAAGGGTAAGATGGTATCACACTGTGATCTTATTTTAACTCTTAGAGAAAAGATTCCTTTCTCTCAACTCTAGGATCATGTCTATGTGATTTACATGGGGGGATTATAGGAATAGATCCATTCTGTTGCTCCTCTAGAAGAAAATCTAGGGAAAACAGTAGTGTATGCCTTGTATGCCATACAAACTATTGTATGCCTTGCATGTGGCACCATTCATCATAAATCGGCAATAAACCAGCTTTCTTAAGAAGTTTCTGTTCAGGCTGTGAAAACTTATGCTCAGTTTGAAACATGTAAGAACTTAGCTAAGTCCTGAAGAACTGTCAGGAAACTGTTCTGGGAAATCATGTATTCTATCTTCTACCTGGCTATGTTTGCATAGTGAATGCTGTGGAAATGCAGCATTGAATCTGTATTCTGAAGAAAATAGCATCTCTCAAATGGTTGAACTCGAAAAGCAACTTAATAAAGTAGCTAAGCTATTAGTTATATAGCAAGTTCATATATTTGAAATGCAGTTATTTTAATTGTAATCCAAGTAAAATAAAATCATTGTAAAATATTTTGATTTACCATCAAAAAGCTAGATATTTCATGATAAGTGGAAAGCTTGGGTTAATTAAGAGTTAAAAATATTTATACTACTTATTGTTTAAATGTGAAGTTGTTTAGCACATGTAGGATTATGTCCTGCGTTTTCCTTCCATCCATAGCAACCAATTTCATAATCCCAGCTCTAAAAATATTTGTTACTTTGTTAATGTTTTTTATAGTTGCAGATTTCAAGAAATATTGGACTTAATACTAAGTTAACTATGATACATCTATCCAGGAGTGAATTCAATTCAGTAATTATGATTTCCCATTTTAGGGTATGCCTTTTGGAGTATATATTTTATGTAAAACAGTAATATTAACCATGCCATCATTTGACTGAAGATTATCTAATTTCTTTCTTATGAGTCTTCCTCACTAGAAAATGACTCTGTAATCTGTATAAAATTTCTTCCATCCACATACTAGTGTGTTACTGTTGACATATTACAATTTCCAAAGAGAAAAAGATGAATCATTTGTTTTGGCTAAAGTCCAAACCACTTGGTAAAATTATTAGGAAACTCTTCTGGCAACTGCCAAAGCCACTTTCAGTGCTGTGTTTTTCCTCCCAACATCTCTCAGGTACAGTTTTTCTTACTCAAAACACTGTGAGTAACGGTGTCCTACTTCCTACCGAAAAGGAAAAAAGAAAGCCAACTTCTACCTTATTTGTTGGCTTCCTACTTAAAACCATGCCTCCAGCCTATTGATTTGTGGAATGAATCAATTTTGTCTTGTTTAATAGAAGCATAATACGTATGAGATCAGAGAAATTATCTAGTCCCATTTTCTCATTTAATAGATTTGCAGAATTGTGGCAAAATGGAGGTTCACTGACAACCATGGCCACCTTTTATGATTTTTTGTCCTTTTGTTTTTATTTTAAACATTTACTAAGTCAGAAGTTGTCATTTCTTTGAGAAGTTATAGGGAAGTAAACAAATTGAAAAAAATTATCAGTATGAGTTGAGAAGCCAGTTCATCTAAAATGACGTAGAAAGATGGGGTAAGAAGATCTCCTTACTAATTGGAAGTAGGCTGGCTTGGGAAGTTTAACTGTGTACATTGCATAAATAGGTTCTACTAGGTGAGTTCCATTTATAGTTACCTTTTTACTACAGAAAAATCAGGTTTTTCTTTGAACTGGAAACCCTGCTTGCGATCTACATTCTCTACTCAACCATGACTGGAACTAGACAAAGGCTCTATAATCATGCCAATATTTCCTGGTGACTTCACTTTCTAGTTCATATTTCTAATTGAACAAATGAAGAGATCTGTTTTAATGCGACACTTTGGCATTTTGCATTTATTTTGTTTAACACTTTGTCACATAGTGCTTTTCACCAGAGGCAAGTTAGTTGGCAAAACTTCATTCATTAATCAGTCATTCATTTATTCATTCATTTAACAAATACCTATTGACATCAGCTTTGTGCCAGGTAAAGTCATATGCTGAGTGCTGTGGATTCAGAGCTACAAGCCAGTGAGCTCAGCCTGGAGAGGAGACTGACACTCAGGCAGGTGATTCCACTGTGGTGTGGCACATATTACCTCTGTGGACACTCACAAGAGGGTGCCAAACCACCTAAGTCCACTGGAGATAACAGGGAAGGCTTTCTGTAGGATTCAGCAGCTAAGCTGACTTTTAAAGGCTTCATAACGAGCAAGCCAGGTGAAAGAAAAGGAGTGCTCCAGGAAGAGCTGGCAGCCTGTGAAGAGACTGATGAACCTTTTGGAAGCTCGTTAAGAGCAAGGAGGTCTGGAAAGGAAGAAGGAGGCAGACCACGTGGAGCAACCTGGGTCTCACTTTGAAAGTGATTTGAAACCACAGGATTCATTTAATCATATAAGTGGCAAAATATAATTTGTAATTTTGAAAACTCCCTCTAGCTGATGTAGGGAGAATGGTTTGAAAGGTCAAGAGGAAAGAGAAGGAACTCATGCTTAAGGCTGAGAGAAAGAAATGATTTTAAGAAATTTAAAAAAGCAGTGTTTTGTAGTTTTCCTTGCAGAGTTCTTTCACTTCCTTGATTAGGTATATTCCTAAGTATTTTAATTTTTTGCAGCTATTGTAAAAGGGGTTGAGTTCTTGATTTGATTCTCCGCTGGGTCACTGTTGGTGTACAGAAGAGCTACTGATTTGTGTACATTAACTTTGTATCGGAAACTTTCCTGAATTCTTTTATCAGTTCTAGGAGCTTTCTGGAGGAGTTTTTAGGGTTTTTTAGGTAAACGATCATATCATCAGCAAACAGGGACAGTTTGACCTTTTTTTTTTCTGATTTGGATGCTCTTTATTTCTTTCTCTTGTCTGATTGCTCTGGCTAGGACTTCTGGTAACAGTGGGCATCTTTGTCTTGTTCCAGTTCTCAGAGGGAATGCTTTCAACTTTTCCTCATTCAGTATTACATTGACTATGAGTTTGTCATAGGTGGCTTTTATTACATTGAAATATGTCCCTGGTATGCTCATTTTGCTGAGAGTTTTAATCATAACTGGATGCAATATTTGTCTTTCAGTTCCTGGTCTATGTTACTTAGCGTAATAGCCTCCAAGTTAATTCATGTTGTTGCAAATGTCAAAATTTCCTTCTTTTTAAAGACTGAATAGTATTCCCTTGTACATACATACATAGTATATATCATATATATGATAAATTGTGTGTGTACATATACATATACACACACAATGGAATACTATTCAGCCTTTTAAAAAGTGAATATAGACAAATATTATATATATCACATGTTCTTTATCCATTCATTCATTGATGAAAGCTTAGATTTGTTTCATAACTTGACTACTGTGAATAATACTGAAGTGAACATGGAAATGCAGGTATCTCTTCAAAACACTGATTTCATGTCCAGAAGTGGGATTGTTGGATCATATGGTAGTTGTGTTTTTAATTTTTTGAGGAACCTCCATACTATTGTCCATAATGGCTGTATTATTCACATTCTTACCAGTAGTGTACCAGGGTCCCCATTCTCCACAACCTTAATAACACTTATCTCTTTACTTTTTGCCGTTATTGTTGTTGAGACAGAGTCTCACTCTGCCGCCAGGCTGAAGTTCAATGACGTGATCTCAGCTCACTGCAACTTCCAACTCCCTGGTTCAAGTGATTCTCTTGCCTCAGCCTCCCAAGTAGCTGAAATTACAGGCACGCACCACCACGCCCAGCTAGTTTTTGTATTTTTAGTAGAGACAGGGTTTCACCATGTTGCCCAGGATGGCCTCAATCACTTAACTTCGTGATCTGCTCACCCCAGCCTCCCAAAGTGCTGGGGTTACAGGTGTGAGCCACTGTACCCAGCCATCTCTTTACTTTTTGATAATAGTCAAACTAGCAGCTGTGAGGTGGTATCTCATTGTGGTTTTGACTTGCATTTCCCTGATGGTTAGTGCTGTTGACCACATTTTTATATACCTGTTGGCCATTTGTATGTCCTCTTTGGAAACATGTATATTTCAATCTTTTGCCCATTTTTAAATCAGGTTTGTTTTTCTGCTATTGAGTTATGTGAGTTCCTAATATATTTTGGATATTAACCACTTATTAGATATATAGTTTACAAATATTTTCTCCTATTCTGCAGGCTGACTTTTCATTCCCTTTGCATTGCAGAAGCTTTTAATGTAGGCAATAATGTTATGTCAGCCAGAACTAGACTCATATATTGTACAATTTCAATTTTGGGGAAAGGCCAGTGTGGGGAGTAGTTGTAGGCTAACATTACTGGTGATAACTAAAAGTTAACTTAATATAGAACAGGTCATTTTGATGACTGATGGTAGTTCTATCAAGTTTTAAGTGGTAGTGGTGGCATTTGTGGTTGCAGGTTCAGATGTGTTGACAAAAACAGTAAACTGTAAAATATTTTAAGAGATTTATTCTGAGCCAAATATGAGTGACCATGGCCCATGACATAGCCCTCAAGAGGTCCTGAGAACTTGTGCCCAAGGTGGCCGGGGTACAGCTTGGTTTTATATATTTTTAGGGAGGCATGAGACATCAATCAAATGCATTTAAGAAATACATTGGTTTGGTTCAAAAAGGTGGGACAACTCAAAGTGGGAGCTTCTAGCCTATAGGTAAATTTAAACATGTTCTGGCTGACAATTGGTTGAGTTTATCTGAAAACCTGAGATCAATGGGAAGGAATGTTCAGGTTAAGATAAAGGATTGTTGTGACTAAGTTTTACTGTGCAGAGCAATCTCTCAGATCTCAGACTTCAGAGAGAGAGCAGGTTGTAAAACGTTTCTTAACAGACCTAAAAAGGGTGCCTGACTTTTTGCTGATTATCTCCTGGATGTGGAAAGAAAGGAAGGAAAACAAAGGGGGAAGGGTATTCTCCATAGAATGTGGAGTTTTTCCCACGAGAGACTTTGCAGGGCAATTTCAAGGTATGGCAAGAAAATATGTCTTAGGGTAAAACATTTTGATTTTTTCCCTTGTTATGCCAGAGTCAGACTGGAAAGTAAGTCACAATATACAGGGTTAAATAAAACTCATCTGATGAGAATTTATGGTTTGTAGGGCATGATTCTCCAGACCAATTAGAAAGGAATTTGGGCAAGATAAAAAATCAGAGCTTAGTCCTAAGATGAATAGGTGATTATACATTGTTGGCAAAGAATGATGAGCATTGTTACTGCAGGCTAAGTAGAAGTTACAGTAGTTATAGGTTCAGTGGAAGCAGTAGTGGTTGTAGATTCAGTTGAGGAGAATGTAGTTGTTGATTCAGTCAAAGAGATGGTAGAAGTGGTGATTGAATTGTCAAGTAAGTTTAAGTTGAAGTAGAACTTGATATTGTTGAAGTTGTAACAGTTAAAGAGTCTGTTAAAGTGACGGCAGCCATAGTTTCACTTGTAGTGATAGGAGCAGCTGTTACAGTTGCAAGCTGAGTTGAAGTGGTAGAGGTTGAAGTTTCAGTTGAAGTGATGGCTGTGGCTGTTTAAATTACATATTAAACGGAGGCTGTAGTAGTAGGTCTTGTGGAAGTGGTGGCACTTGTAGCTGTTGAGGTGGTAGCTTCAGTGGTTGTAGGTACAGTTGAAGTGGTGGTCATTGTAGGTGGACAAGCAGCAGAGGGTGTTCCAGATTTGACAGTCACACACTCTCCATTGCTTTTGGACAGCTGGATAACAATGGAGGAATTGGCACTTCCTTTGTTATTCACTAAGCATATTACGAGTACTCCAATTGCTGTCATTATCACACAGGCTAAGAGGCAAGCCAGGAAGACTTTCCACATAGACCAGTCACTGTGGCGATGTTCTTTTACCTAAGCATGTGTGTAAAAATATCAGCAAAGAAAAACAAAAATGCTTGTAATTTATCATGTCTTTTATATTACTTACAACTTATTGTATTAACATCATTTAAGTCACTACGTGTCTCTGAAAGCTGGGCTTGAACTCCATGTTTTCATGCAAGGGGAAATAATTGTCTGTTGTCCCTTACATTAGAAGACAAATCTGTAAAATTTCATCTTCTCTTATTCTATTTTCCATTTGTGACTTTTCAACAGACTTAATTTTTGTAGAGCAGTTTTAGGTTGACAGCAAAATGAAGCAGGAGATACAGATTTCCCACATCCCTCCTGCCCTCACACATGCACAGACTCACCAGTTGTCAGCTTCTCCCATCAGAGTACAATATTTGTTACAATTAATTAACCTACAATGATATGTCATTATTAGAGTTCATAGTTTACTTCAGGGTTCATTCTTGGCGATGTACACTCTATGAGTTTGGACAACTACGTAATGACATGTATTTACCATTATAGTATCATGCAGAGTAGACTCACTGCCCTAAAAATCTTCTGTGTTCCACTTATTCTTTCCTCTCTCACTCCTACCTTTCTTTTTTTTCATGTGAGCAGAACAGAACTTTTAAATGGTAAATTCTCTTTCATGCACCTGATTCTCCAATGGACATTGTCATTACCGCAAACTGCTCCATTTCCTCAAGAAATCTGTCCTCTAACCATCATGCTCGCTCCTTCCAGCTTGTTTGTTCCATGATACCAGCATGACCTTTCTTTAGTCTTATTGAAACCTTTGGTTTGGCAGCCCTTATTTCACTTGGATTCCTCCTTATCCACCTTTTGTTGGGTGGTCCATTATTTCAATAACATTTTTGCTAATTCCCTAGAATCTCTCAAACTTCCTCTTCTGATCCTCTCTAGATGGCAAGTAAATGACTATTTGCTTTCTCTGGACCCTCCCTAGAGCTGCCACACTGTTGGGGAATGTCAAGCCCTTGAGCAGATTAGAACCAATGTAAATGTATGTTCATCATCCTCAAATGAATGTTCTGTTCTGCTCTATCATCCTACTATATTTCCCTAACTAAAATTCTCTCTCATTTCAAAGTACTTTCTCAACCTTCTACTGTCTCTTCAAATCTGAAATTTCTACCCACCAACCCTTGCACACTAGTTGCCCCTTCTCATTCTCATCAAATGACCACACCTTCCCACTTCATTGAAAAACTCAAAACTACTTAACAGTAACTCTTTCAGACCCCCATTAGCTACCAAGCCTGCAAACCTCAACACTCCACCAGAGGTCTGCACTCCACCTCTCCTTTCCCTATGGACACAAGAGAAGCTATACCTCCGACTGACGGAAGCTGATCCACCAAGGTGTCCTTTGGATCCCATCTCCTCTCCCCTTCCCAGCAACATTTCTCTTTTGATTGCCCTTCCTCTCAGAATGAATACTTCATCACTTTCCTCTTAAATGGCTCTTCCCTTTCACATTTAAACCCACTCAGATCTCTCCCATTTCAAACAAAAAACATCCTTTGATTCCAAATGACCCTCTTGCTATTGCACTTTTCCTCTCTTTCCCTGGAAAATGATATGTCTAGAAAGTTGCCTAGATGCAATGTCTCCATTTGCATATCTTTTAAGCCAGTGCCATCTGGCTTCAACATCCTTCATGCCACTGAAAAAGTCACCAGTGATATTCATTCATTAGAAGCTCATTGTCATATTTTAGACTTCATCTTACTTAAACCCTCAGTAGTATTTGTCATTGGAGCCCATTCCTCCTTGTCTCTTTTGCTTCTGTGTTGTTCCATTCTCATTGGTTTCATCCTAACTCCCCAGAATCCTCTTCTCAGTTTCTTTTGAAAGCTCAGTGTTCATTTTCAGCCTTTACTGTTGACATACCCAGGCCCTTGTCTCTTTTCACTCTAGGTCTGAAGTTAATGAAATTTTTTTATAAAGGGTCAGATAGTAAATATTTTCAGCTTTGTGAGCCATACAGTTTTTTTTCTTTCTCCCCAAAAGCTGATGCTCCCTAGGAACAGAGAGGCCATTCTGGGGTCGAGTCTGTCATGCAATAGGAGAGTCTTGCTCTTCCTCTCTGAAAACACATCAAGCACACACGTGACCTGTGTGATTACGCAGAGCTGAGAGGCCAGAGCTGTATAGCTTTTGTTACAGCTACTCCAATTCTGTCATTGCAGTGGAAATGCAGTCACAGACACTAAATAAATAAGTGAGCATGGCTGCACTTCAATTTATCTCCAAAAACAGTTGGGGGTTAGATTTGGTCACTTTATGCTTTCTCCCCAGGATTTCTCATGATAGCCATGATTTTAGTTACCAACCATATCCAAATGACTATGTTTATCCCCAGTTCAGCCAATCCCTCTAACTTTCAAATGCTTACATGGTACCATATTTTAGATCTCAAAGATGCCTCAAATTCATTGTGTCCAAACCCAAAGTCATGTTGTTCTCAGTGAAACCTGGCCGGCTCCCACATCTCACTAAATGGCACCGCTATCCGTTCCATTCAATTCCATAAACTGGAACAAAGAGATCATCCTAGAAATCTCCCAATTCAGTACCAAGTCCTGTTAACTTTAGTTACTAAATATCTTCCAGTATTACTGACTTTTTCTCCATCTCTGCTGATACCTGTCTAGCCCAGTCTTCCTTTATCTCTGCCTTGGACTACTGCAATAGCCTGAGACCCTGCTTGTCCCCAGTTTCTTCAAATGCACCACGCTTACTTCTAAAATAGGACCTTGGAAAAATTTGTCTGTCAGTCAAGAAGGCCTTTCCAACCTCCATCCAGAACATAGCATGGTTCACCTTCAGCACAGCACTGTTTCCACAGGCATCTATTTTGGTACCAGTTCCTGAGCACTGGTCAGTGACTATGTTATTAGGAAAGAAATCAGGCAGTATGAGAAGAATGATGCACTAATTTTTCTTAGAGCATCCCCAATTATTTAAGTAATATTGATTGCCAGGTTATGAATCAACTCCTGATAACTCCTTATAACTTCCAATCATTCAGCATGTAGGTGGTTACCTGGAGTGAAGTATAATGAGAGAGACTCAGAGAATCCACCTGAGTGCATTATCTCCATCCCAGGCCTAATATCGGAAATTGTACAATAAACAACTCCCTAGTTTTTCATTGTACAGCTCCCTAATTTGCACATCAAATTTCCATTGATGTGCATTTTAACAAGGTAAACCAAAGCCCTGCTTATTTTCTCACTATCTTTAATAAAGATTAAAGAGATTATTTATCAGCACAGTTTAAAAGAATAAACGCAAAATGTTAGATTAGAGACCCTATGTTGAAATCTACATGCTACCTCAGAAAATTTCTTAGCTTTTTTGAGTTCCTATTTCATTTATGAATTGGTGATAAAAATGGCTTGTGACTTATAGGATTGCCTTAAAATTACAAGAATTGAATTGGTTTATTAATACTGAAAGTATTTTGCAAATATTTATTGTTACTATTCTTAGACAGGCAATGTGGCATAATAGAAGAGTCCAGTCTTTTTTAAATAGAGAGATATGTTTAATTTCAGAGGTACAAAATCTTAAATAACATCCTTACCTTCTCTGAGCCTGAAGTCTCTTATTTTGAAATACAGGGATAAAAATTATTCATCTCATGTTGTTGTTGAGAAGATTAAAAATAACATATATAAAGTCACTAGTTTTCAAAAATATTATTTTTATTTTGGATGCAGTATAATATATGATTTAGAAACAAGGGCTTTGGAGTCCAGTAGATTATTTCATTGTTACCTGGCTGAAAGCAAGATCCTAGGTCTGAACTATTACAAAATATGGGCCATGGTAGTTGTTGGAAGACTTAGGGTTTCATGAAAAGCCTGATGACACCAAAACAGCAGTGAAAGAATGAGGACAATGGTCACCAAGGCCAGGGAAATGAGAACCACTAAGATCAAGTTAGCCCTAGGACAAATAACATCCTTTTTCCTTGATGGGAGGCACTGAAAAGGAGGTTCAAGAAAAGAAAGTGGCAAAAAGGCTTGTGTACAACTGGGAGAGGAGTCTATAATACTGCATTACATAAGTTTAAGAGAGCCCTTTAATGAAACAAAATGCACATGATCAGACAAAAGAAAATAAGTTCTCCTCCTGCTTTGGCCCCTTCTGGCAAAAACCGTGTGAGTTCTTGCAACTCTCTAAACTTTCCTGAGCCATATTTTCCCTAATTGTTAAATAATTTAATGGGACTAGATCAGTCATTCTCATCACTAGTTGTACATTAGATTCATCCAGGTAGTTTTTAAAAACTATAGTTTTCTACCCCCATCCCCCCAGTCCCACCCCCCACCCCCCTCCCTCCACCCCGCCACCTAGTCCCCAGGTGATTCTAATGTGTAGTCACGTTTAAGAACCACCAGGGGCCAGACACAGTGGTTCACGCTTGAATCCCAGCATTTTGGGAGGCTGAGGCATGCGGATCCCTTGAGCCCAGGAGGTCGAGACCAGCCTGGATTATATGGCAAGACCTTGCCTCTACAAAAAAACACAAAAATGAGTCAGGCATAGTGGTGCATGCATGTGGTCCTAGCTACTCAGGAGGCTGAGATGGGGGGATTGATTAAGCCCAGAAGGTTGAAACTACAGTGAGACGTGATTGTGCCACTGCACTCTAGCCTACGTGACAGAGTGAGACCCTGCCTCAAAAAACAAAAAATAAAAATAAAAAAAAGAGCCAGCAGACTCAATGCTATTGAAGACCTCCTTCAATTCCATGATTGATATGAATTACTTAACTTCTGCAAACATTTTCTAACTCCATCCTACTGAGCTGATTTATTCTTTCACATTGTCCCAGAAACAGTATAAAATTCATATTGTTTTATCCAGAATCAGGAAACAAGGCTCAGAGGCTCTCTACTGAATCTCTATAGCAAGACTAAGCAACGGAAGGAAAGATTTCCAGAGTTTGGGGAACCCAACCAAACCACCAAGCCATATCAGTAATTTATAGTCAATGTTAAATTTCTATACAAGGGCTGAAGGCTTCAAGGTACAGTCATGAGGTAAAGTTCATCATTCAACCTATAGGACATAAGGTCAGGAACCAAGGAGAACTGAGTCTGTTCTCCAAAGCTAGTGGAGACACTCCAGAGAACAGTAAGGTTTCTGTATCAAGATCATACACACCAGAGACCAGAACCCAGGGAGCTAAAGAAAGTGCCACACACAGGTTCAGAGGCTGCACAGAGTAAGAAAATGAGGTGATCGCCAGTAGAATAGGACTCATGAAACTTTAAATATGACACAGTCTCCCATCAGAGCCTAATGGTGAATTAAACCTAATACTGTCAACATTCTTATTTGTCCACCCATCCCTAAACTTGCATTTGTACCTTATACTTATGCCTTTGATTTTCATATATGTTATCTATCCATTGTGAATATTTGAGTCCCCAGTTAGAACATTAGCTCTTGGAAAACAGAGACTAGCAAATATTTATTTTCTTGTGAATTATCCCACAGTGACTTGTACCTATATTGAGAACACAGCAAATGCTTAATACAAATGTAAATAAATTAAGTAATTAAATATATTTCTTGGGAAAGAATAAAGTACTTCCCCATATAGAGGACATCCCAACTTGAATAAAAGCTCCTGTGCTAAATATTACCTGTGTGTTACAGGACTCTGATTATAGACATCTTGAATGTGCAGGGATTCCTGGGCTCACGCAGACTCCAGTTAAGTTGGGAGAGACATCACTGGTTATGTCATTTGAAGGTGGACACCAGCGTATGGAACTGTGAGCCTCTTGGTCATTTGGACGTGTGATTGGCTACGAAGGCAGAGTAGAAGTGATTAGGAAACCTAAGAAGCCATGACATTGAATTGCTAAAATAAAACTATTCTATCAATCAAACATACATAAGAGTATGACTTTTAAAAGAAATAAATGTTTTCTTATACTCTGAAGATAAAACATCTAGACAGATTACTACACATTATACTTTAACTAACTTTTGTAAGTTACCAAACTTCTAGTTTAGGAATGTGTATCCTCTTCTTCATGATATTACATCAATGGATTGAATATCTTCATGTTGCAAGCTGCCGTATGTGGAGCATGTACTATGAAGCGTCCATAAGGAGAGGATGGTAAGCTGAACTCTTTGCATATTATTGGGTACAACCTGTTCAGGTCATTTTGGAAATGAAAATATTGAAGTAAAAAGAGTTGAAATGATTTGCCATCATGACACAACAGTGAGCACTGGAGCTCAGACCTTCCAGTATTAAGGCCCATGTACTTTCCACTATACTATATTATACTATACTATGCTATACTGGGAATAGTATAGTGTAAAGTACACATTGTTATGCTATACCATGCTATGCTAATACAGTAATGTAATATAAACTACATTACCCAAAATGACTGATTTACATAATTCATATCATGCTCTTTCCTATGGAACTTGCAAGCCTATGACAGTGACACGGAAAACAAACCATTTGTCGAGTTTGCAGTATGTTTTTGCTGGATTCCTCTTGGGCATAGAGCAGTGTAAAAACAGTCCACAACAATGTAAGTCTCTATTCTCAAGGAGTCTATTTTCCAATGGGGAGGCAAAACAGATTACTGTATAATTAACAAATAAATGCAATAATTGTAAATTCTCATTCAGAAGAAGAGGTGAATAAGGATTGAAAATGACTGAGTTCGCGGGGAAATATTTTAGGAAAGGGATGTGTTAAAAGATTAAAGAAGGGAAGAATAAGATCAAGTGAAAATGAGAGAGGAGTAGATTCAAGAATTAATGGATCTTGTGGAAAAGTGTTTTGTTTGGTTTGGTTTTGGTTTTGAGATGGGGTCTCTCTCTGTAACCCAGGCTGTAGTGCAATGACACCATCATGGCTCACTGAAACCTCAACCTCCCAAGTCTCAAGCAGTCCTCTCGTCTCAGCCTCCTGAGTAGCCATGACTACAGGCATATGTCATTATGCACCTAATTACTTTTTATGTTATTTTTTGTAGCGATGGGGTCTCCATATGTTGCCCAGGCTGGTCTAGAACTCCTGAGCTCAAGCAATCCTCTGGCTCTGCCCTCCCAAAGTGCTGACATTGTATGCATGAGCCGCTGTACCCAGCCAAGTTTTGTTACATATGAAACATAATGTAGAATTATTTAAGACTCTTCATCTCACAGGATGATAATG
>CAUYLG010007172.1:0-29644 GCA_963573385.1 Cacajao melanocephalus
GAGTGGTGAGAGAGGGCATCCTTGTCTAGTGCCAGATTTCAAAGGGAATGCTTCCAGTTTTTGCCCATTCAGTATGATATTGGCTGTGGGTTTGCTGTAAATAGCTTTTATTATTTTGAGATATATTCCACTGATACCTAGTTTATTGAGAGTTTTTAGCACAAAGCGCTGTTGAATTTTGTTGACGGTCTTCTCTGCACCTAATGAGATAGTCATGTGGTTTTTATCTTCGGTTCTGCTTATGTGGTGGATTACCTTTATACGCTTGCGTATGTTGAACCAGCCTTACATCTCCGGGATGAAGCCTACTTGATTGTGATGGGTAAGCTTTTTGATGTGCTATTGCAATCAGTTCGCTAGTATTTTATTGAAGATTTTTCCATCTGTGTTCCTCATGGATATTGGCCTGAAGTTTTCTTTTTTTGTTGAGTCCTTGCGAGGTTTTGGTATCAGGATGATGTTGGTCTCATAAAATGATTTGGGAAGGATTCCCTCTCTTTGGATTGTTTGGAACAGTTTCAGAAGGAGTGGTACCAGCTCCTCTATGCACATCTGGTAGAATTCATCTGTGAACCACTCTGGATGTGGGCTTTTTTTGGTTGATAGGCTATTAATTGCTGCCTCAACTTCAGCCCTTGTTATTGGTCTATTCATGGTTTCAACTTCTTCCCAGTTTAGGCTTGGGAGAGTGCAAGTGTCCAGAAATTTATCCATTTCTTCCAAGTTTACTAGTTTATGTGCATAGAGTTGTTTGTAGTAATCTCTGATGGTAGCTTGTGTTTCTGTGGAATCAGTGGTGTTATCCCTTTTATAATTTTTTATTGCATCTATTTGATTCTTCTCTCTTCTCTTTTTTATTAATCTGGCTAGCGGTCTGTCTATTTTGTTGATCTTTTCAAAAAACCAGCTGCTGGGATTTATTGATTTTTTGAAGAGTTTTTTTTTTTGTGTGTGTGTATGTCTCTGTCTCCTTCAGTTCTGCTCTGATCTTAGTTATTTTTTGTCTTCTGCTAGATTTGAAATTTTTAATCTTTCTCCTCTAGCTCTTTCAATTTTGATGATAGGGTGTCAATTTTAGATCTTTCCTTGCTGCTCATATGGGCATTTATTGCTGTAAATATCCCTCTAGACACTGCTTTAAATGTGTCCCAGAGTTTCTCATATATTGTATCTTTGTTCCTGTTGGTTTCAAAGAACATATTTGTTTCTGTCTTCATTTCATTTTTTATCCAGTCAACATTCAAGATCCAGTTGTTTAGTTTCCATTAAGTTCTGCCGTTTTGAGTCAGTTTCTTAATCCCGAGTTCTAATTTGATTGCACTATGGTCTGAGAGACTGTTATAATTTCCATTCTTTTGCATTTGCTGAGGAGTGATTTACTTCCAATTATGTGGTCAATTTTAGAGTAGATATGATCTGGTGCTGAGAAGAATGTATATTCTGTGGATTTGGGGTGGAGACTTCTGTAGATGTCTATTAGGTTTGCTTAGTCCAGATCTGAGTTCAAATCCTTTATATCCTTGTTAATTTTCTGTCTCATTGATCTGTCTAATATTGACAGTGGAGTGTGTCTCCCACTATTATTGTGTGGGAGTCTAAGTCTCTTTGTAGGTTATTAAGAACTTGCTTTGTGTATCTGGGTGCTCCTGTATTTGGTGCATATATATTTAGGATTGTCAGCTCTTCTTGTTGCATTGAGTATTTTACCATTATGTAATTCCCTTCTTTGTCTCTTTTGATCATTGTTGGTTTAAAGTCTATTTTATCAGAGACTAGGATTGCAACTCCTGCTTTTTTTGCTCTACATTTGCTTGATAAATCTTCCTCCATCCCTTTATTTTGAGCCTATGTGTGTCCTTGCATGTGAGATGGGTTTCCTGAATATAGCACATTGATGGATTTTGACTTTTTATCCAATTTGCCAGTCTGTGTCTTCTGATTTGGGTGTTTAGCCTGTTTACATTTAAGGTTAATCTTGTTATGAGTGAATTTGATCCTGCCATTTTGATGCTAGCTGGCTGTTTTGCCCATTAGTTGATGCAGTTTCTTCATTGGGTCAATGGTCTTTACCATTTGATACATTTTTGGAGTGGCTGGTACTGGTTGTTCCTTTCTATGTTTAGTGCTTCTTTCAGGAGCTCTTGAAAGCAGGCCTGGTGGTGACAAAATCTCTCAGCAATTGCTTGTTTATAAAGGATTTTATTTCTCCTTTGCTTATGAAGCTTAGTTTAGCTGGATAAGAAATTCTAGTTTGAAAGTTATTTTCTTTATGGATGTTGAATATTGGCCCCCACTCTCTTCTGGTTTGTAGAGTTTCTGCCAAGAGATCTGCTATTAGTCCAATGGGCTTCCCTTTGTGGGTAACCCAACCTGTCTCTCTGGCTGCCCTTAGCACTTTTTCCTTCATTTCAACCCTGGTAAATCTGACAATTATGTGCCTTGGTGTTGCTCTTCTGGAGGAATATCTTTGTGGTGTTCTCTGTATTTCCTGGACTTGAATGGTGGCCTGGCTTGCTAGGTTGGGGAAGTTCTCTCGTATCATATCCTGAAGAGTGTTTTCCAGCTTGGATCCTTCTCTCTGTCACATTCACATACACCTATCAAACATAGATTAGGTCTTTTCATATAATCCCATGTTTCTTGGAGGCTTTGTTCTTTTCTTTTCACTCTTTTTTCTCTAATCTTGCCTTCTTGTTTTATTTCATTGAGTTGATCTTCACTCTCTGATATCCATTCTTCTGCTTGGTAGATTTGGCTATTGAAGCTTGTGTATGCTTTGCGAAATTCTTGTGTTGTGTTTTTCAGCTCCATCAAGTCATTTATATTCTTCTCTAAACTGTTTATTCTCATTAGTATTTCGTCTAACCTTTTTTCAAGGTTCTTAGTTTCCTTGCATTGGGTTAGTACATGTTCTTTTAGCTCAGTGATGTTTGTTATTACCCATCTTCTGAAGCCTGTTTCTGTCAATTCATCAGACTCATTCTCCATCCAGCTTTGTTCCCTTGCTGGTGAGGGGCTGTGATCGTTTGGAGGAAGAGAGACATTCTGGTTTTTGGTGTTTTCATCCTTTTTGTGCTGTTTTTTTCCCCATCTTTGTGGATTTATCCATCTGTGGTCTTTGTAGTTGGTGACTTTTGGATGGGGTCTCTGAGTGGATGTCCTTTTTGTTGATGTTGAAGTTATTTCTTTCTGTTTTTTAGTTTCCTTCTAAAAGCCAGACCCCTCTGCTGTAGGACTGCTGTAGGTCCACTCCAGATCCTGCTTTCCTGGGAATCACCTGTGGTGGCTGCAGAACAATAAGGGCTGATGCCAGTTTCTTCTTCTGTTATCTTTGTCCCAGAAGGGTACCTGCCAGATGTCAGCCTGAGCTGTCCTTTATGAGGTGTCTCTTTGGATATATGGGGGTCAGGGAGCTGCTTGAGGAGATAGTCTGTCCCTTATAGGAGCTCAAGTGCTGAGCTGGGAGCTCCATTGTTCCATTCAGAGCTGCTGGGCAGGTAAGTTTAAGTCTGTTGCAGCAGAACTCATAACCGCCTTTTTTTCCCAGGTGTTCTGTTCTGGGAAGGTGGGGCTTTATTTATAAGTTCCTGACATGCTGCTGACTTTTTTCAGAGATGCCCTGCCCAGCAAGGAGGTAGTCTAGTCACAGTCTGCCAGCAGAGGCATTACTGAGCTACTGTGGGCTCTGCCCAGCTGCTGTGTGAACCTCCTTGCAATTTTGTTTACAGAGGTACAGTTAGAACTGCCTTGGTAATGGTGGTCTGCCTCAGTAATGGTGGACGGCCTCTTTAAAGGCAGATTGCCTTGGTAATGGCAGACTGCTTCAGTATTGGCTGACTGCCTCAGTAATGGCTGACGCCCTTCCCCCCACCGAGCTGGACTGTCCTGGGTCCAGCTGTGCTTGCTGTGAAACTCTCAATCCAGAGCGTTTCTGATTGCTGGTCTTTGTGGGAGTGGGACCTGCTGAGCCAGATCAGCTGGCTCCCTGTTTCAGCCCCCTTTTTTTCAATTGAGTGGGCAGCTCTGTATTCCAGGTATTCCAGGTGCAAGTTGAAACAACCGCCCACCCAGAGTAACTTCCATCCTGCAAGCTCCACTCATGATAAATGCCCTATACAGGTGTTCGTTTTTTTTCTTTTATATTGTACCTTTTCAATGTTTATATACACAAATACTCATAATTTTGTTACAGTTGCCCACAGTGTTCAGTAAAATAACACGCTGTACATATTTGTAGCCTGGGAGCAACACATTATGCTGTATAATCTAGATGTGTAGGAGGCTATACCATCTAGTTTAGTATAAGTGCACTCTGTCTGATAACCCAATTCTCAGAACAAATCTCATTGTTAAACAAAGCCTGCTTTTATTGTGCTTGAGAGAGCTGAGGAACACTTAACCTTGGGCCATAATAACACAGTAAGCAACTTTCTCAATATTGACCACATTTCTCAATATTCTTTAATTACTTACCTAAATAAATACAAAACTTTAAAGCAGTTCAGTGAAAAATGAATGACTAGTGAAACTTGTAAGAGAGAGTAATTAAATAGGCCACTGGGTTTCATTATTGTATACCAGAAATCAACATGTTCAGGACTGGAATATGTTTTAGGAGCAGGAGAGGGAAAATGGTTAGGTCTACACTGTAGGATGCACAACATGACACATTGTGGGGCCTCCTAAGTTACCACAGTGGGGGATCTCTGGATTTTGTATGACCATGAAGACACAAGGGCTCTGAAAATTAAAAGAGGGGAAGGAGATAATGCACCCAGAGCAAGTGTGTTTCATGCTTACAGGTCCATCAGCTCTCCTTTGGAGTGTTTCCGTGGAGCAAGGTAAGAAGCACTGAGTTCTGACTGATGCCAGTAGCACTACCTGGAACCAGTGCTCTTCCAAGCCTCAGGGAGAGGAGGATAAATTAGAAATCCAGCTGTCTGTTCCATCCTTATTATTTTACAGACATTTAGCATAGCCACAAAAAATTCTTACTGTGTTGCTTTGGTCCTCAAGGATGATGATCTAGTCTTATATTAACAATAATTACTTTTATATAATATTTTCTATAATGTAGAGCTGAAGACAAGACTCTTTATGTTAATGGCACTGGTAAATCCACTACTCTAGACTTCTGGTCACGCATGTATATGAAAAACAAGGAAAGATGGAAAAAAGAAGTGTAAAGTTCACTAAGTCCACCCCCCACCCAAAAAGATATTAGCAAATATATCTTGGACAAAAAAAGATTTTAAGGCAAGCAATTGGTTTTAAGAATAATAACCAGGCTATATCTCTGATTTCTCTAAAGATTCATGTTGTCATCTCCAAAGTTTTCGACTACAGAGATTTATGCTATGATTGTATCTAATTATGAATTAATGATTGATTCATTTAGGGAATAACTCAACCAAATGGCAGTGAATTGAAAAATGAGCAGACCCTGAAGGGACACATTGGCAGTGATAACTAATTCTGTCCACTGATGGCAATCAGCATAGGTCACTTAGAAAATAGCCCTGGATGGAACCAATTATTCACCTTTAATCCACAGTGAGTGGTTTCCTCAGCCTTGCACTACTGACATCAATTAACCCTCATGGCATTCTTCAATTATTTGAAGTCTCCAGGAACACTTATCCTTCTGAGGTAGCTACTGAGAACATTTCAAGTTTGTTTTGCTTTCTTTGAAAAGGTTTTAAGCTGAACAGCTGTGATATTTTCACTCTTTATTCTTAAAAGCACTCTGTCCATCCATGTTGGTTACTTGTTTACTTTGTACTCACTACTGAGTACATCTTGACTTTTATAAATGAATACAGGTCTACAGAGAATTCTTGAGGTACTTGGATTTAATAGCTACATTAGTTTAGTACTCTATATGATCATATTAAAGATGTATTAATTGCACATCAGGATTGATTTTACTGAAGGGTCATGAGAAAAAACCCACACCAAACCATCTATTGTTCTGTCGACTCTCTTTGAAGAGGCTACTGTGGCAGGGGTTGGTATGGAGAGACCCTTGAAGGGTAAATGATTTCATATAAACTTCTTCAATTAGTAACAGCTGTATAATTCCTGCTGCGAGCCATCAACTACACTCAGATTGGTTTTAGTGGGGAAACTGTGAACCAAGAGTCCTGCCACAGAACCCCCCAATGAGAGCTGATTACATTTTTTTCAAGTGCTTACACAAGGATGCATACTTAAAAGTGAATTGTAACCTTTTCAAAATTGACATTTCAAAAGAAACAAATATTGAGTAGTGGGAGGAGGAAGAGGCAGTAGAAGAGGCAATTTCATAACCTAAGGAAAGGATACCAGAAGGAGGCCTTGCTCTTGGTAAATATACCAAAGCACTGCATGCAGTAATCCTACTATTTCTCTTCTGTTTTGTACACCAGCTTCTTGATTTTCTTGTCCATGTGTTCTCATCGTTTAGCTCCCACTTATCAGTGAAAACGTGGTATTTGATTTTCTGTTTCTGTGTTAGTTTGCTAAGGATAATGGCCTCCAGCTCCATCCACGTCCCTGCAAAAGAATATAAATCATTCTATTATAAAGACATATGCAGGTGTCTACTTCTTGATTCAGTCCTTGCCCCTTAGTCGATCACTGAGGTTCCACCCATGGTTGCACTTTTGGTTGATCTGGGCATGCTTAGTTTATAAGACCTTCAAGCTGGGAGTCCATGGCAACTGAAAAACAACTCCCAACTTTGTTACATGAAAGCTGAGCCAGGTTGGTCTGGTGTGGCTATAAAATCTATAGTAAAACTTTTATAGGTGCTTTTAAGATTGTTAGTAGTCTTCCTATCTAAAGTTTCAAAATTTTGAGTTAAATATTCGAGGGTTATTTTATAGAACCATGATTACATGGTCTTTTCTGTGATTCAGAGATATTTGAGTCTGACTCTGGTCTGACACAGGGTGAGGACAGGCTGGTCATCTATAATTAGAGAAATATATGTGTCTCATTCTAAACTTTTAGATAGGAAGGAAGCTGTACTTTGCATTAAATGACTGGTCATTTTAACAGGATACAAGTTACAATATGGTTTTTAAAAAAACATCACATCTCCCAGTTTAGTGATCGTATTTTTGGGTCATACTCAGATTTATGGGACCAGATCCCATCTGGAAGATTGTATCTCGTACATTTATGAGAAGCATTGATAATTTACAGTGGAGCAGAGGAGACAACCTGTACAATCAAAAGACTAGAAACTATGGAATGAGAGAAGGGCTGAAAAAAATAAGAATTAGAATAAGAAAGGGAAGAGCTGGGAGGAACATAAATAACAATGACATAATATAGTACACAGTAGAAATGTAAATATTTCCAGGGTTATTACAAAGAACAATAACGAAACTTTGGATTGATAGAAAAACCAGAGTTCCGCTGAAAGACGTAAATCAGTACCTTCTAACTTAGAAATCTCCCAAAACGAAGTCCCTATAGCAAAATTTCCATCATAGCATGAAATTGACTACTGCCTGGTCAGGAATATTTTGGACTTGATTTCTACCTCAGAGTAGTGGTTGAACTAAATTGCCTGTGGAAATTTTACATCTATTTACTTAAAAGACAACATTTTAAATAGTAGATTAGTAGTTTGATTTCTTTGTTATATTTGACACATGCTTCCCAGAAAGCACATCAGTTTCTAATATTATCATCTAGGAGTGTTTATTTAGCATCAGAAGCAAGCTCAAAATTGTACTAGATGAAGAAAACAAAAACACCATGGTCCTGTGTAAATGCAGAGTTATGGAACATTAGATCTCAAATGAACTTAATTGTAGAAGTAAGAGATAATTACCCAGTTTTCAGCCCTTCCTATGGATACTTGGTTAGTAATAGGCAAAGAACTGTTCCCTGATAATCTCTCCATTTCACAGTTCTTTCCACTCATTTGGTCGAGGCTTAGCCCGCAGCGATCTGCAGTTCAGCAGTAACAACAAAAGTCTCTGACACCACCATCCTGCATCTACCCACTACTCACCTCATTGCTGACTTGCACACACTAAATAAGCAGCATCAGGAATCCAGCCTGTGCCTCAGCACTAATCCCCACTTTTTGCTCCACCCTACTGTAGCTTCTATCTTGTCTGCATATTCTCATATCAGCATCTATAAGGGGCTCAGGACAGGCTTCATGTCAATCCCATCCAATCAGCCTCCCATCCTCAGCTGAGAGGTACACCAGAATTTCCCAACTCAGTCTCAGTGAAATGACTCAACACTTCAGACTGGCCACTCTGTTGAAGGTTTCCAAACAGAAGTAAAATCAGATTGAGCATTGCTGTGACTTGTACTGTTTCTTGTATTGTTAAAAAATAAAAAATAATAATAAGTTACGTGACTCCAAAGGCTACCATATATCTATTTAACATTACATGGAATTTGAGGCTAACCGAACCTTCTTCCTTAGTCAGGACAACAGACCAGATAACCTCATGAAGTATTATGTTTATAAGATAATAATGGAGATAGAGCATCCATTTGAAACAGTAAGGTAAGGTTTTTAAATTTGTGATTGTTTCAAAAGTTTAAGAACACACATCCCTATATAATTAGCAGAGAATTTACTGTCTTTGTGAGTTAATTCACTGACCCTCAGTTTACTTTCCTATATTTGAAATATAAAGAATATTTGCCGTTTAGTAAACACTACGGACAAGTTAAGAAGCAATGTTTTAGAAAATGTATTATTATGTGTATCTCTCCGATACAATCCAGATCCAGTAATCAACATTAATCAGAAGTGTTCATGCTTTATGTACAAAACTGTTTCAGAAATGTCAAGAGTAAAATAAATCCTAAGGATGCTTCCTAGGTCTACTTGTGACTTAATAATATCAATATGAAATTGGTTGCTTATGAAGGAATTAATAAGTCTCTCTCTCTCTCTCTCTCTCTCTCTCTCTCTGTGTGTGTGTGTGTGTGTGTGTGTGTGTGAGAGAGAGAGAGAGAGAGACAGAGAGAGAGAGATCTTTTGAGGAAAATATATCTAGTTCTTTCTTGTCCATTAAATCTATCTGCATGACTTTATAAAAATAAAAAACAACTGGATGACTGCTAAAGAGAAGATAAACACTATCTGTGACTCCCACACTCCTAGTCCAGGAGGTGATGAGGCTGTGTCAGAGTTGGTGGCCCCCAATTCATGGTTTCTCTCTACTCTCCTGACATACATCATATACATATACATGTACATGTACATATACATATACGTATACATACATAACATTTTTGTTGTAGAATAAATGTAACATGAAATATTTCTATAAGGACTTTAAAATGCCATTCTGTCACTGTGGTGGACTCTGTGGCTTCTTCTGACAAGCGTCAAATCTATTCCACTACTTTCTCCCTCTGTTTAGAATTCATGTTGTTTGCCCAATGTTGGCATTTGGCATTGTCCCTAGTAATCTTCTCTCCACTTTCCTCTCTCTCTAAGAAGCTCATAGCTCTGAGAGCTATAGGTAGGCATCTTGCAACCAGGAGGGCAGTCAGCCTCTGTTAAAAGTAGAGTTCAGAGGTGAAAAGAAACATACCCCTGGTGACCCCTCTTAGCCATCAGACACTACATCTCTGAAACCTGACCTTTAGAACTTTTTACTTACTGGGCCAATACATTCCATGTTTTCTAGGCCAGTGTGACATGGTTTTCTGTTATTTGTAACCATAAGCTTGCTCCCTGGCACAGTAATTGTTCAGAATACTTGAGAAAGGAAGAGGAACTAAGTAATATATTGAATGCCTACACTTTATATCGTTTTATCCCACTAAATGATAGATATCATTTTCCTAATTTTATACATAAGAAAAATGAGATGTACAGAAGCTATGTAGCTTGAATGAAGCCATAAGGGTAGAAGCGGAATTATAATCAGGACTCTGTGAAACCAAGGCCCGTTTTCATTCTGCTAGACAAGCCGCTCTCAACCTGTTTCTTCTTTATCATCCAAAGCAGATGAGGTGCAAGTACGGAAGACACTCCCATGGGCATACCTAGAGCTGAAAGCAATCCTGTCCTCTTCCCACAATTCAACCTGTTTATCTGCTATTCAAGAAAGCAAATCAGGATGCAAGGTGTAGTGGCATTTCTTGCAGGATAACTTGACATTTCTTTAATTTAAAAGGCAAAAAACTACTGTAAACCCACTGAGGCTGTCTGTAGTTTTACTTCAAATTATTTTTGACAAATCTCACTGACACATTGCTCCCTTCTGCTTTTCATTATGTTTGTTATTGAGTGAACATTTTTTTCTTCTCTGCTCCACTCAAAAAAAAAAAAAAAATCAGACATTGAAATCCTAAGCATGAATGTGGTAGTACTAAGAAGGGAGCAGGCCTTTAGAAGGTGATTGGGACATGGTAGTGGAGCCCTCCTGAATGGGATTAGTGCCTTGTAAAAGAGACACAGAGAGCTAGGGCGCCCCTTCCCCCTTCCACCATATGAGCTTACAGTGAGAAGGTGGGAGGCCAACCATCTAAGAGCCAAGCAACAGGCCCTCACCAGACATTGAATCCACCAGTGGCATGTCCTTGGACTTCTCAGCCTCCAGAACATGAGAAATAAAGGTTTGTGGTTTATAAGCCACCCAGTGTATGGTATTCTGCTATAGAAACCAAACAGACTAGGCAATACTAAGTGGATGTACTCTCTTGTAGTTTCGGAGCATGCTGGAGGGCTAAGAAGTTGTTACTCATGAAGGAAATGAGCACTGTAGGTCAGAGGTGTCCAGCGGAGCTCTTGTTATCTTTGTACAAAAAGGAAAATCTCCACAGTATATTTGGTAGCAGTACTAGAGGCTTCCCCTAAGTTCTAGCAGCATCCAGTCAAGACTTCTCCTGGCTCACCTAACTGCCGTGTCCTGTTGCCTTTCCACTGACTCAATTTGATTTCTTTAAATGTACTCACCCAATTCAAAAAAGTTTGAGACACTTTCAATAAGGTCATAGAACTTGTAATCATAATAGAAACAAAGGGAACAACAGTATAAAGTTAGGAGCCAAGCAATCAACAGAGAAGGGGATGATTAGGCTCCTGGAAGAGAGTCCAGGACAGAGGTTGGCTTTGAAATGTGATTCAAACACCAGATTCATTTTTTTTCTTCCTCATAGTTCCAAAATCTTTAGCATGTTGATGTTATAAATATATTTCATACACGACTTCAATTACCTGGGTTGGCAAACCAGAACTTAATCACAACTCATAGTCAAGTAACTTTTAAAACTTAGGTCTTTATCCTGTGACCCTGAGAACTGATATCTTGGCAGTTGCCTGGGAAACCATGTGAAATCACACCCAGACACAGTGATATTCACTGACTCTGCTGCTGGTGGTTCTTGGATATGTTGGACTAATTTTGAAAGCAACATAGAAAATTCCTTGTTTTCTTCTGCAAATAAATTCACTTAAGAGGTAAGAACATGTGGACAATATTGCATTCAGTCTTTTTTCTTTACTCTGGACTTCCTGTTTTCGTGTGTGTTTTGAGATGGAGTTTCACTCTTGTTTCCCAAGCTGAAGTGCAATGGTACAATCTCGGCTCACCACAACCTCTGCCTCCTGGGTTCAAGCGATTCTCCTGCCTCAGCTTCCCAAGTAGCTGGGATTATAGGCGCGTACCACCATGCCTGGCTATCATTTTGTATTTTTAGCAAAAACGGGGTTTCACTATGTTAGCCAGGCTGGTCTTGAACTCCTAACCTTAGGTGATCTGCCTGTCTCAGCCTCCCAAAGTGCTGGGATTACAGGCGTGGGCCACCGCACCCTGACCATTTCCTGGTTTTGCGATTTTGCTCCAACTCACTCCCTATAAGAAGTCTGTTCACGTTAAAAAGCGACCACACTCCAGGAATCCTGGTTTGCATAATGTTCATATGTTTCTCTCTCTCTGCCCACATTGACCTTCCCACAGATGGTGTAGTTCAGAGAGCCAGAGTCAGGGGGCCTGAGACAAAAAAAGCCTAAGCTTAAAAAACACGTGTGCTGTCTCTGTGGGACACATCAGCAAATACTCCTGGCCATATCTACAGCTCATCAAAGACCCAGTAGTGCCTCTCATGTCTTTTTAGTACATCATGGATATTTGGTGATTATGAACAATAGGACTCTCTTGTTCTTTCCATTCCTTTCTACCTGTTGTGAGAATCCCCCGCTCTACTAAATCTTTAACATGTCTCATAGGTTGAAACTAACTTACTTATCTCTCCCTGAAACATCATATAAATTCTGCCTATATTTCCTTAGCCATTTCCCTTTATTCTTAGTTTAAGATTTCAATAATATTGGTTGCTCCGTGCTTGTATTCTCAGTAGAAAGCCGCACTGGGTCTCACTTTAAAAAAAAAATCACAGTTGCAGCACTCTCATCTTGCGCTTTAAGGAGCTGATCGCATGTCAGTTTTCCCAACCAGACTGGGCCCTTCAAGGGCAGAGACATGATTTCTTTTATATATCCAGCCCGCTGTCTGGTGCAGAGTAGGTGGCGCATACATTGTTTCTGACTAAAGGAATGAAGAAATGAATCAACCCACAGTGTCATTTAAGATTAATGACCTAGAGATGGTCTGAAGTAACTAACTGGGCACTCACTCAGGGAAAGGGGAATCAGTGGATTATCTGTACTGCTGAGCCGCCACAGAGCCACCTACACTCCATGCGTGACTGCCAGCTTTCAGCTGTGCAAAATCATGCTCTCTCCTAGGTAATAGGAAATCTAGATCATGCCCATGTCCCCAGCTTCCTGCCAAGTGTTATCATAACTGCCTAGCTCCCTTAGATGACAGTAATGAAGAAAAGACCTCATACACCGTACCCCAGCATGTCTGAGGAATCACACTGTCATTTATAATCTCTTTGGAAGCCCCCAGCAGGTGTGTTCTTTTGACTAACTTTGGCACCCATTCTTGGGTTAAGGTTCCTGGTCTGACGCTTGCTTTGTTGAACATGCTTATTTTCTACAGGGGCTCTATTGAACTACTCTCTGTCAGTGTTGTCCATGAGAAATGAGATGACCACCCAAAGTGTACCGTGCCATCACACCGATAGGGACTGTTATCTGAAGGTCAAGGACAGCCTCATGCTACCAGGGTAGCAGACATCAAAACCTGGCAGAGGAAAGCCACTCATCTATGCCAGGACTGTAATCTGGTTTCACTGCCCATCCCCTGCCCAGTCCCCTAAAGCTTCACACCTTCATGATCCAATACCAAGTATAACATCTATACTTGTCCTGAAGCCCCCAGGGAAGAAAACTGCATGCTAATGAATGTGTGCATTAACTATACGATAATAAATATGATGCTATAATTATCCATGTTTTCATAGAGCTGAGAAGCTAATCTCTTTAAGAATTAGTGTCCCTGGCAGGCAGATTCAGCATTTTGCATTTGTTTTGTGATAATGCATGGCTTTGTAGTGTGTTTGTTTGTCTCAGCATTTTAGCAATATCTGGATGAACACCATTTTGAACATATTTTTGTATATGAGTCTGATTAGAAGTGATTATTGTTAAAATATCATTGTGATCCTGCTCTTCTTGCAATTCCACTTTATGAAAAGGCTTATTACTGGAACCTGAGACTGGGGAAGCTTTCCCCAGCAGCTTCTGGATTCTCCCCCTCACTCTAGGTTAAGTTTACACATGGATTGAGTAGTGACATTTGAGGGACTAGGAATGAAAACGACCACTCCACACCCCATGTTATTGCTGGGTGTGGCACTTTACATTCCAGGACTAATGAGCCAATATTTTGGACCTAGAAGATATTATCTTCTAGAATATTCATTTATCCATTCGTTCAACAAGGCTTGCAGTGTCTACCCTGTGTCACTCATTATTTAGACACTTGGATGCTATTGTTGAACAAACAAAACACTTTGACATTCTAGTGGTGTGGGGGAGGCAACAGAAATAAATCAGATACATATATAAAATACACAATAGTGGAATGATGATATGTACTATTAAGGAAAAGAAAACAGGAAATGAATGAGTTTGGGGAGGGACCTGTAAGTTATAGTTTGATCAGGAAAGGCTTCATTGAAAATGTGACTCTGAGTAAGCTCTCTGTTAAATAATGAGTATCTCAAAATGACAAATGTAAAAACGTGGAATTTTAGCCAGTAATAACTAGACCTATTAACAATCAATACCTTCTGGAAGATAATCTTATAGAACAGCCCAGCTGTAATGGAACAAATTGTAGAACCTAGATTGAGGCTCTGTATGGTGACACCAAAAAGAAGTCTCCTAATTTATAGTTTGGCCTGGAGCAGGCTTAGCCCCATGACTGGGCAGGGCCTTATGTGCTCATCTTCTCATCCTACCTCCTAAACCAGGGCTTCAGGATGCTTGGACCAGGAGACTCATCCTCTGAAGAACATGAATTACATTTGGGAGACTGAGTTCTCTCTATTTGGAAGGCCCAGGAAAGATTTCCTCTTTTCTCTGCTCCTTTCTTCCTTAATTGATCTTTTAGACGTTTCCTAAATTTATAAAATTGCTCTCCCTTTTCCTTGAATCTTTGGTCATCCGCTGTATACAGCAAAAAAGTCCAGTGAATAAACTGGTCATTCATATTATATTTATAGGAATGGGAATTATGCCTGGATTTTTAATTTTTTTTCTTACCTTGAGTAAATATTAATAGAACTCATCTACCATGAAAGTGTGGAAAACAAACTTGTGATAATACTTATCCTGCAATATCATTCAGACTTGCAAGTTGCTAGACATGAAAGAAAGACAGCAAACTAGAACTGGAGCATGAGGCAGAACGTGGGGTCTGCTGAGGGCACTGCAAGTCCCTTTCTGTGATTGCCTCCAGTGCAACATTACCATGGCAACTTCGTGAAAACAAGAAGAGTAGGCTGAGCTCTTCCCAGCTACTGAATTTTCTGAGGCTTTTTCTATTGTCTAATGATCTTCCTGCCTGGAATCTCCCACTTTTTATTAAGCACCATGGGCACGAGATGAGAGCTTTGCCCCTGGATGGTCTTGTTCCCATGCGTGTGTTCCAATGGGCATGCACGGGAAGCCCGAGTCGGAGTTAAACAGCGACCACACGTGGGAAAACTTGAGTTGCTTCTTTTGAAGGTTAATGACAACCAAGCTAGGTGAAATGAAACACCTGTCTGGGAAGAAATACAGACAACAGGGATGCTCATAAATAGAACAGGTCACCTGCTGAGCTGACTCTGTAGTACAATCTTCTCTCTCAGTGCTGATATTGTCGAACCACAAAATCATCCCCACCAGCACTTCATTTGTTAGTTGGAAAGGGTCATTTTGAACATCATTCAGTGTATTTTCTCACCCTCCAAAACCAACATAAAATGAATCTCACATGTGAACTGTAAAAGACATCAGCTGTTTCTTACTGAAAACATAACACAGGAGTTTTCATACTTCAGCATGCAGCCAGAGGGCCTGAATGGCTTGCTAAATCAGAGTACCTGGCCCCACCCCAGACTTTCCTTCTGTAAATCCAGAGCAGGCCCTGGGAATCTGTACTTCTAACAGAATTAGAAGAATTTGAATTTGTTGATACTGCTGCTGCTTATGGTCTAAATTCTGGAACCACTGGTCTAGCAGAGACCTCTACTTCTCCACATGGCTGCCACTGCCTGCCAGGGAAGTGATTATTTCTTCACGGTAAAAATGTAAAAACATTGCATTTATTGTTTTTTTCTTCATAGAGTTTCTGATTTTCTGAAAGTTCCACAGAATGGTCCCAAAGAAAGTGTTCATGAGCAGCTTCCTGTGAAACACAACTAGACAAATAACACTCTACCCATTGCAGATGTATAATTGGAATTCAAATTGATTTGTGTGCCTGTTTTTTTATGACTAGCATTATTTATTAACTTGGAATTGGAGTGTCTTTATGGAGTCATTATTGCCATTCATTGCAACACTAAGTGATTCTTCTTTGCATCCAAAATTGGCCGAGCTAGCAGATGAGCACTGAATTGAATTCATGCACTGTTTGTCTCACTGAAGAACTGACAGCACATGCCACAGTCCATGTGCTGCTTCAGTTATGCACATATTCACATTACGTTGGGAAAACTCTCTCTGTGTTTTCTATCTATTCTCACATTACAACAATCATCAATATAGGAGAAGACTCCTGTGACCATATGTGTGGCATGTTTTTCCCCACACAGCAAGCAGTGGATACCAGCTGGGTGTCCTCTAATTCAGTTCTGACATTATCTACCTGGAGACAGTGTCAGATCTCACAGGTTGAGGACTCAGTCCCTAAGACTACTCTGCCTCCCCTTTTCCCCCCACCACTTCCAAGTTCAGGGCTGTAGAACTTCTGACCAACAGGCTTCAAGTTGAGATTCCCATGATCCTTTCTTTGGGCTCATTAATTTGCTGGAGTAGTGCACAGAACTCAGGGAAATACTTACTTACATTTGCTGATTTAATATAAAAGATATTGCAAAGGATCCAGATGAGGAGATGCATAGGGTGAGGTATGGGGGAAGGGGCACGGAGTTTCCATGCCCTCCCTGGGTGCCCTACCCTCCAGCAGCCTCCAGGTGTTCAGCTCTCTGGAAGCTCTTGGAACCTTCCCTCTTGAGTTTTTATGAAAGCTTCTTGACTTCAGCATTCCTTCTTCCAGAGAATAGGGTGGGATCCTCTAACGAAAGAGTATTAAGACCCACAATCAGAAAGTCCAGGGAAGATTAGAGTCCTATTTGGGGGCAGATAAAAGGAGCGCCAGAAATCAGAGGCCTACCCCTGAGTCCCTACACACCCAATGTTATAACAAGAGACAGTAACGAGGGCTATGGGAGTCATGAGCCAGGAACCATGGCTGGACACCAGTATAAATCCTAACACCATACATGTCATATATGCATATACCTAAGTACGGAAACATACACATATATGTGAATCTTTAATTATATATGTATGAATCTAAGGACATGTATAGACCTGCATGAAAAATTTCAAATAAATGACTCTTAAGTATTTTTGGAGCACTAATTATAAGTGAAGCCATTTGGAACATGAATAAAGAATCCTTATAGCATTTTTAAGATTAAAATTCATTTTAAAATAAATTTATTATAATAATGACTTCAGAAAGCAATGTGGGCAAACTCCAAGATGAACAAGTTTCTAGCTGAGGATGGATGACAAGCTGCTTTCTCTATTAGAAAAATAGAGAAAAACAAATATTTTTAAGTCCTAAACATACGGAACAGTTATAGAATACCTATGATGTACATGTTAGCCATTCATTTAACAATAACGTTAATATACGTCCTTTCAAGAGGAGATAGGGCCTAATCAAGTGGATTTACTGAATTACATTTGCTCTAGTATATTCTCTCTAGACACTGGATAAGTAAGGGGTTTAGCAGAACAGCAGCTAGTGTTTCCTGAATGTTCCAAGTGGTGGCTATAGGGACACACCTAGTAAGGCCTGAGGAAAACATGACAAACAGGGGCAGGTTCTGAGACCATGAGGCTGTCTCTGGACAAACCTATAACATCTTTTTGAAATATTTGCTACTTTTTCTTGTCACCTGAATTGAATTTTTTTTGACAAGTGAAGCAGTTAGAGTTCAGATGGGTTACTTGCCCATATTCTCTTAAATTATATTGGAATACTGGCAATAAACCTTAGTTCACTTCTTCCAAACTGAAATACGTTTTTCTATACAGTCCAAACAGTTCTCAGCCTGCATTCCAGCAATCTACGAGGCACTCATTGTGGGTAAGTCATGGTCTGTGGACTCGGCTCCATATCACTGAGAGCCTCTGTTCTCCCGTCAGGGGAAAAAGACCAAAAAGACAGCCGCAGTAGTTGAAACTCAGGAAGCAAGGACATGCAGACATGGCAACATACACTGAAATGTTGGATTTTCGCATCAAGCACTATAGCACTTCAGGAAAAAGAAAGTTACTTTATGCCTTTACTTTGGGATACATTCTGGGTAGAGGCATATTTTGAATAAGGACAAAGTGATAACAATATCTTGGCAATTAAACTTAAGAAGAATTCACTATGTAACTGGTTGTTGTTTAACCACGCAGGGCCTACTCATAAATTTCTACATCAGCGCAGCTCAAGAACACCAGTGCTGTTATCAGGAAGAGGTTAAAGACTCATTTTGAAGCTTGTTTGCTAAATAAAGGCACTGATTTTACTTAGGGAATACCAACAAGGTTTAAAAGATGCCTTTACTTACATTTTACATAATATTCTTTCTACTTAAGCAATTCTTTCTTTAGGGGGGCTGGGAGAGGAAGCCAATGTAAGTTATTGGGGATCTAAAGCATTTCACCTTACTGCAAGGTGCCTAGCATGTTTAAAGGTTTCATATGTGATAAGTTGGTTTCGATCAGGAGCAAACTCTTCTCCAATCTTACTTCTGAAGAATCAGGAAGATTCTCCTTTTCTTATTTTGACTATATTACTCCAAGCCACTTCTCCCTAACTGGATTTTGTTATCTCTAGTAAATCTTTATTGCCTCCTTTTGTTTTTATAATTTTAGCCAACAACTCTCAATTAGCAATTTTTGAGTACTAATGTGTAGTGGCAGAAAGATCAGTTATGAATTCTTTAGGAATCTCAGAAAATAAATCCTATTTGACAACATGCAAGAACCTCATCACATGAAAAATAGAGCTGGTGACTCAAAGTTGCCACACTTTCTGAGCCACTTTGGTCAGGTTGCTTTTCGAAGATACTACTTCTCAGCACTGGATTTGGAGACTCTGGCGCAGGAGAATATTTATTTTTAAACACAGCCTCAGACACATCAAGTTCAATGACAGTGCTGCATCATGTGTGTGCCTGGCCTCACAGTGGATGGAACTGTGATTATCCCCACAGTCTGGAGTCCATGCCAGGAGCTGCTTCCCCTGACAGAAAGCAGGTGTCTGAGCACAGGGAAAAGGATAGGAAAACAAAGCCCTGAGGAGCTGCGAAAAATTCTGCAACTGGCTTGGTCTCTACACAAGCACTTTGGAAAGGTAGTTCTTATGATGAGGTAGGTTTTTGTTGTTGTTCTTGTCCTTATCGTTGTTGTTGAGGGTCCCACTCTGTCGCCCAGGCTGAAGTGCAGTGGTGCAATCTCCACTCATTGCAGCCTGACCTCTCAAGCTCAAGGAATCCTCCCACCTCAGTCTCCCGAGTAGCCAGGACCACAGGCTCCCACCACTACACATGGCTAATTTCTTGTATTTTTGGTGGAAATGGGGTTTTACCAAGTTGCCTAGGCTGGTCTCAAACTCCTGAGCTCAAGCAATCCACCCGCCTTGGCCTCTCAAAGTGCTGGGATTACAGGCATGAGCCACCACTCCCGGTCATAAAGTAGCAGTATAGTTTTCTTTAACGATTTTCCCTCTCCAAAGTAAATATCAAACAGACTTCCAAAAGAGAGTGGTTTTAAAGGGCCTATTGCCATAAATTTCACATGGATTAATTTCAGCCACATAAACAATTCTTGTTGGATTTCATGGTATAAGAGGATTTTCTACTAGTAACAAATTTCAGATATTTTGTATTACTAAATATGATTTCTGCTTCTGTGGTCTCAGGTGAATGTACTATTGGTTTCTGTGTTCCTGTTTTGTCAGTATGTTCCTATATATTACATACAATTTTTTACAACGAGTTTTTCCTACTACCTTGAATCCTAGTAGATATCTACTTTTTCTAATTTTGAAAAATTGAACACATACAAGTTCATTTAAGCAAGTAATGGAATATACAATTGCTTACCACTTTATCCCCTTACCTTATTTTACATATTAAATAATTGTCTGTTTGTTTATTTGCCCCCACTATCTTTCAAGCACCTAGAAAAGTGCCCAACTCAGGAGGGTCATTCAGTGAACGTTTGGGAAATGAATACTTGATACTGGAAGGGCATCCAGTTCTCTGAACTTTGAATCCTGATACGCTATCTACCAATTCCTGTGTCTATGCCCTGACGTGTGTATCATTCTTACATTGGTGCTGCAGATGTCTGAAATGATATCCATTCCTTTTGAGCTTGAGTGCAAAATGAGCAACATCATTTTACAAATGTGACATCAGGAAGAATTAATTTCTTGAAAGATAGCTCAGTAGGAATGATTGCATCATTAAGGGGAAAGTTATCAGAATTGCAAAATACAAACATTCAAAACAATGAAGGAAAACTAAAGGCTTTACCTGAAACATCAAAAAGTCAATTATAAAACTAACAGAAAACAAATGTAGGAATTTATTTCAGGTTTACTGCAGTATGAAATTGGCCATTTGTTATAGACTCTTCCTACAAATCACCAAAATTAAAGGTATATGGTGTGCAGATTCTTCAAAAAGATACAGAGTTTCTTCTGAGGGATCACAAAAAGACATTAAATAACACCTGGGTTGTGGTGGGTTTGTGTGTTGGTTTTTTTTTTGTTTGTTTTTTTGAGACAGGGTCTTGCTCTGTCATCCAGGCTGGAGTACAGTGGTACAAGCATGGCTCACCACAGCCTCGATCTCCTGAGGCCAAGCAATCCTTCCATCTCAGACACTCGGGTGGCTGGGACTGCAGGTGTGCACCACCACCACCTGGCTAATTTTAGTAGAGATAGGGTATCACTGTGTTGCCCAGGCTGGTCTCTGTCTCTGGGCTCAAGTGATCTTCCCATCTCAGCATCTGAAAGTCTTGGGATTCAGATGTGAGCCACTTTACCCAGGCAGGTGCATTTTTTAAGTAAGCATTCTAAAGTGTGTTGTGCATAGTCAGTCAATCACTTTCAAACAAAAGCTAATCAATGGTCTATGCATTCCTTCACTTTGTGTTAATAAATATTGTGTCCTCCTTACATCATGAAGAACTGTAACACTCTTAGTGACTATTATGGTATTTTATTTTTATTTTTACCAAAGTTAGATACATTAACATAATTTAACAATCATTTAGTTCAACAATCATAGAAAAAAACATCATTTTCTTGTCTGTCTACCTTTCCTAATTTCTGCTCTCAAAAGGAAACAATTTACAATCCTCTCATTGTGTCTTTTGTAATTTACCTTCAAATCACTCAAAACGTGCTTTAGCTGCTTCCTCTTTTTTAGCTTTATGCAGTTAACTAGTACATTTTCACTGTGAAAGAGATTTAGCATTTTTCATTATCCCCTACGAGTTTCAAGCCCACACACTTGTAATTAACCTCCTACGGCCTACTCAGTATAAGTAAATCATAATTTTTGATGGATCAGTTTTCAGTGTTTACATGACTATGTAAGCATGATTCATAACTGAACCATGTAGTGTATTACAACTACATTTCCATTTTTATAATTGTATCTTTTCATTTATTTGTCTTCTACCTTTTGTCTCTAATTAGCCTCCAACTCTCCTCCATAATATAAATTGGTCAGTATGTCCAACACATTGGCTCATCTATAAATTTTATCTTCTTGGAGACGTGTTTCTCAGAACTCTCTTGCTTACAGAGGCCTACTCTTCAGCTGTCATCTGAAGAGCTCCCTCTGTCATCATGTTGAGGGTATGTGATGCCTCTGTGTGTGCGTGCATGCGTGTGTGTGTGTGTGTGTGTGTTGTCATATATATATATATATATATATATATATATATATATGTATAATCTCCTATTGTCTAGATCCCATGTCTGTCACATTTTTGGTTAACTATTATGTTAACATGTTTCCTCCAGTATAATCTTGAAAAAAGAAAGGTGAAAGAAGTAATTTTCTTTCTGAGAATCTATGTGTCTAAAACTGTTTTATTCCATCCTGACATTCAAATGAGCACTAGCTTCCAGTGCTGGATGAAAAAGTCCAATGCCAGCCGGGCACGGTGGCTCATGCTTGTAATTTCAGCACTTTACGAGGCCGAGGTGGACAGATCGTTTGAGGTCAGGAGTTCAAGACCAGACTGGCCCACATGGTGAAGCCTCATCTCAATTAAAAATACAGAAAAAAAAATAGCCAGGTGTGGTGGCACATGCCTATAGTCCCAGCTACTCAGGAGGCTGAGACAGGAGAATCACTAGAAGCTGGGAGGGGGAGGTTGCAGTGAGCTGAGATCTTACTACTGCCCTCTAGCCTGGACTACAGAGCAAGACTCCATCTCAGAAAGCAAACAAAAAATAAATAAATAAATAAATAATAAAGTTTTAAAAAAAAAGAAGTCCAATGCCATTTTGATTTCAAATTATCTGTAGAACATCACCCCTCCCCAACCAAGTTAATAGAATCCTCTTTTTGTATCCAGTGTTCTGAAATGTCCTAATGATGTAGCTTTTTGGGATAATTTTCATTCATTTTTCTGGTTGCTTGTTTGTGCAGGGAAGGATCTTTTATCTGAAAACTTGTCCTTGTGCTCTGAGAAAGTCCATTAAATTATTTTGTTTTCTCTGTTATTTCCTTAAAAACTTCTATGAATTCCATATTGCATCACTCATCATTTTTCTATTCCTTTCTTTGCTTTTTAATTCTATTTTCTGAGACACTTTCTCAAATTTATCTTATTCTTTTCGTCTACTGTCTTTTCAATTTCAAGCTCTTTTTGTGCATTTATGCTGCTTCTCATAGCATTAAATCCTTGCTCCATAAAGGTAATCTTCTCTTATTTCTCTAAAAATATAAATGACGGATTTGAAGTTGTCCTTAATTATTGCTGAACTTTCTTCTCTCTGCACAATCTTTCTTCTTTGTTGCTTTTAAAACTTTTCAAATGTCTTTTATGTTAAAGTAATGTTTTGATTCCTAACTGCTCACATTTAAGAGTGAGCTAATACAAAGCTCCATGCATGTGAGTTGGGCTTGCTGCCTGCAGACTTTACCATAAATCTGGCTAGATTACTTCACTGGGAAACTCAAATGACAGTACTGGCAGGTCTTTTCTCCTGGTCTGGTCAAATCCCTCAGAGAGGCTCTTACCCCTGAAAGTAAAATCAAAATTCCCAGTGTTCTGGAACCACACCTGGGAAGAGAGCTGAGAAGTGGCAGTTTGTAATACTAAATCTACAGATTTTTGTATAACCCTCTAGCTTTCATTATGGCAGCTTTACCGCCAATTAGGCTTTGGTTGTCCAGTCTAAATTCTCTCTGAATCACAATATCCAGAGGATAAATACTCCATCTTCTGCCAAAATTAAGAAGGGACAGTCATTCTGCTGCATTGAATGAAAAGGGGTTTCTCAGGTCTAACTGTTCTGATTCGTAATTACTCATGCAATACTTAGAGCACATAGGGACATGTTAAAAATGGGATAGTGTCAACCCATGTACCCACAACCAAACATAAGAGTCTTCCATGCAGTTAAATGTTCCCCATATCTCATTCCATGTCTTCCCTTGTTCTGGCTTTGCTACTTATTTTTACCACATGCATACATATCTATGCAATGTGTAGTAATTCGCATGCTTTTAAACAAGCAAGTTTTTTCTCTCAACATTCAGTCTCTTTGTGAGACAACCCATACTTGAAGAGGTGATCTCTTCAGAAAAAGGTATATATTAGAGGATACAGGCAAACCGTCTGTTTGCCTGAGACTGATGGTGTTGCTGCCTCAGAGTTTCACATTCATATTCTTTTTTTGGACCAGTTTTTCAACCACTGGCTTCTCCTAGCATTCCAGGCTATTAGCCTTCCTTTGGTCTACCTAGCTCATAGATGCCCTATAGAAAATTTAGAAATCATTCATTTCCCTTACATGCCCATTTCAGAAGTAACATGCAAAGGAATCATATAAACTGTTTTCTAGTAAATCATGTCTTCAGTGTCTATATAAATAGTGGCTCAGAGGCAGCACAGATGATATTGCTCAATAGCTTCAATGTGACACCTTTGAAATCCCCATAGAACACCTTTGGGATTAGTGGAAGTATAGATGCCAACACATGCTCTGAATTGTCTATTGCATTGGCCTAGAGTGTAATGGTTCATGGGTACTGTACTCTTAGCACCCAGGGCCAATGCTAACCTTTTATCTGCTTTATATGAGTTCATTAATTATTGGGTACTTTGGCAAAATCTTTGCCAATGTGTAACATTTTTAATACATAAGAAACTAAAAATCTCAGATTGATTTTCTGAAATGTAATTCTCTTCTACTGTTGGCATAATTTAGATGTTTGGTAAAATATAACTGTTATGCTTCCTCTCCCAAGGGTTTGTAAGGTTGTTATATTATGTCTTATTTTTCTTTTTCATCAGCGCAAAAAGTAAAAATTATAGAGAATTTTTTAACTGTAGTAAAATAAGAGATATGTCAAAAATATTATCTGGAGTCCAATTAATCAAAGGGAATTGCTGTTCATATTGTGTACTTGTATTTATTTATTTATTTATTTATTTATTTAGAGACAAATCCTCACTCTGTTACCCAGGCTGGAGTACAGTGGTTCAATTATAGCTCACTGCAACCTCTGCCTCCAGGACTCAAGTGATTCTCTGACCTCAGCCTCCCAAGTAGCTGGGACTACAGGTGCACACCACCACATCTGACTAATTTTTAGTACTTTTTTTGTAGAGACAGAGTCTCACCGTGTTGCCCAGGCTGGTCTCAAACTCCTGGACTCAAGCAATCCTCCTGCCTCAAACTCCCAAAATGCTGGAATTACAGGTGTGAGCCACTGCACCCAGCCTTGTGTATTTTTTTCAACTTATTTTATCTTCTTTCTATGAGAGTAGAAACAAAATTAAACATGCTATGTTCAAAAGATTATTTTTGTGATTGCAATTATAATGCATGTTTACTATAGAATATTTGAAAAGTACACAAATATATAAGAAATTTAAACCCAGAATTTTACTACTCAGATAAAAGCACCTTAAAACTTTATATTTATATATTTCTTTAAGGCCTCATTTCTTATTTCTAATTACAAAAGTAGTAAGCACTTATTTAAAAAACTATAGGTAACACAAATTTATATAGCATAAATAATTTAGATTCCCCTTTCGGGCCTATTATTTCCCAAAACTCTTCAAAGTATATACTCTTTAAAGTTTGTTTTATATTTTACCAGACATCCTTCTAGGTATTTACAATATTTGTTTAAAGTACAATCGATTCTGAACAATATGGGGCACTGATTCCCCTTGCAGTTAAAAATTTACGTTTAACTTTTGACTCTCCTAAAACATATTAAGTAATTACTAATACCCTATTGTCGACAGAAGCCTTAGCAATAACATAAACAGTCGTTTAACACATATTTTGTATGTTATATGTGTTATATACTGCATTCTTACAACAAAGTAAGCTAGAGAAAAGAAAATATTGTTAAGACGATCATAAGGAAGATAAAATACAATTGCTCTTTACTAAGTGGAAGTGGGCCATCATAAAGTTCTTCAGCCTCATAGGCTCAGAAGAAGGAGGAAGAGGAGGAGTTGTTCTGGCTGTCTTGGGGAGGCTGAGTTGGGAGGAAATTCACATAAAATTGAACCTATGCAGCTCAAACCCATGTTGTTTAAGGCTCAACTATACATATTTCCTAAGAGTCAAAAATACAATGTCTATTATACACACTAACATAAATGTATGTATGCAACAAACTTTAAAGTTTCTGACGTAAATAAAATTATAGTATACATCCTATTCCACAACTTGCCATTTAAATTTGGACATTTTAAATGAGCACATCTTTTTCTGGATGCAGTGACTCCTGCCTATAACCGCAACACTTTGGTAGGCTTGAGGTTGGTGGATCACTTGAAGCCAGAATTTCAAGATCAGCCCAGTCAACATGGCAAAACACCATCTCTACTGAAAATACAAAAATTAGCTAGGTGTGTCCTAGCTACTTGGGAGGCTAAGGCAAAAGAATTGCTTGAACCTGGGAAGTGGAGGTTGCAGTGAGCTGAGATCACATTACTGCACTCTAGTTTGGGCAGCAGAACAAGACCGTCAAAATAAATAAATAAGTCCATCTTCTATCTCATTCTTTCTAAAGACTGCATGGAATTGATGTGTAATAATTTATGTAAAAGCTCTCCAATTGACAGTCACTTGTCAATTGTTTCCAGGATTACTTTTCATTTTTTTACTATTACACAAAACACTGCTGCATATACCCATGTTTACAAATCATTTTGCATAGGTATATAATTTTTTTAGTCAATTAGATTCCTAGAAATAAAATTATTCAATCAAAAGTATGCAAATGTTAATTTGTATATTAACATTTGCTTTCCAAAAACAAATAAAAATATATAAACATGCCTGTTTCTTCACATTCTTACTGATACTAAATATTGTCAATCTTTAAACATTTTTCCAATCTGAGAAGTTCAAAAATACTGGGTTTTATTTAAATATACATTTCTATGAGTTTGAGCATTTGTCCAAACATGATCTTTTGCAAGTAGACTGGCTGCTTGTGCTGGTTATCTGACATTCTGCATAGGAGATGAAAAGCTACATTCCCCAGCATGCATCGCTTTCAGAACAGATATAAGAAAAATCATCTATAGGGGCAAAGCTAATGCGGTATGCTGGCTACCTAAAAAAGCAGAAGCTAGTTTCAGAGTTGCCATGGCTCTTGCATTTCTGATCTCAGGAGCACATAATGAGATGCTCAAGTGGTGGGACAAGGGGGCATGTAAGTATCTATACTCATAATTGCAAGCTTGCTTGGTTTCTAAATAACAAAGCACAAGTAGCCACCCATTGTGCTTTTTGGTCCAGTTATAGCATTAATTATTTCTCCCAGTTCTTCAAATGGCCTATTGCTTGTATAGTACTTTGGTGAATTTTCATTGTTTTGGTGTCTTCATCATTATCACTATGTGGATTTGGAAAGGCCAAGTCATGAGTATAAACCAGACACTATTTTAGACAAGAAGTCTCTGGAATGCCTCTGGATAAATTATTCTACGTGATTTCACATAAACATAAGCTTTAAAAATGTTGGAAAGTGTAAGAAAAGGAAATAAAATTGTAGATGTTTAGGGCTTGCCTTACAGTTAGCATGCTGTCCCTGGGATTCTGACAGAAGATGCCAAGAGAGCAGCATGGCTTTAAATATTGAATGATGGAATTTGTGCCAACGTAGCATATGGTTTTATGTGAACAATGAATATTCTATTATCTCATGTGTGATGCCAGGGAGGAAAGTGGATTTGTAGAGACCTTGTGCAGCTGAGCCTACACCAGAGACAATCCTTTTCATTACTGGTGTCTATCTATGGTCTAAAGATGGATTGAGAGACTCACTTGAGGCGGGCAGACAAGGGTGAAGTTGTTAATGAGTTACAACTGTGTCCAAAAAAGACATCAGCAATTGCTATGATCAAATAAATTTTAATGACTTGAGAGTGCCTCTACTGATCTGCATTTTATCTGAGCTGCCTGGATTTTCTTACATTAGTATCATAGTGATTTCAACCCTGTCCTTAGAGAGATCTCCACTGATACATTTCTCTCATAATTCCTTGCCAGATACTAACAGAAGACCACATCTTTTCTGCAACTCTGAGACATTCCATTCAATTTTATTCCATATGAGTTTGGCAAAAGCAAAGATAACTAGAAGAAACCTTATGTAAGAAGGACTATCATTAATAATTAGTAAAAATAAGGTTCTTGCTTATGATGTTTTATATTGACTGTCAGGGGCTACATCTTGTTTATTTATTTCTGATCAAACTGAAAAACTCAGAGGCCAGTAATCTGATGGCGAGTTAGGAGGTTAAAAATCTGTATTTCAGGACTTTAGTGATTTCAAAAACTGCCATTGTTTGAATTTGCTTTAAAATACTTGCAGAATTTCACGGCCACTATTTAAAATGGTTCCTGCCCCTCAGCTCAGTGATGGTCTAAACATAATAGATTTATTTGCTCCTCCAACTTCCAGCAGTATTTAGATATGAAGTGTTGGGGTCACCTGTTGCTGGGCTTCAGGCTGTGAGGAGAGTCTGGGTTGACTGTTCCCCACTGCCATATTGATTGACACACAACGTGGCATGCTATGGAGATGAAGACATCCTCTAAGACAGTGCTGCTCAAATTTGAATGTGCATAACATCACCCAGGGACCACATTAAAAAGCAGAGTCAGATGTTGTACTTCTTGGTGAGACACAGGATTCTGCATTTCTTACAAGTTCCCAGGTGATGCTGATGTGGATGCTGCTGGTTCACAGCCCACACTTTAAGTACACACAGCCTTATGTTTTAAATCTTTTAATTCTAGCTGAAGGTACAAATACAACTTCTCTTGGCTTGTAATCTCTTGCCTTGTTCATCTCATAGGACCTGTCCACTCTTATGCCCTCCTGGACTCTTACCTAAACACAAATGAACAGAAATTCAATTTCTACTGTGATAAAAAGGTGATTTTTATATTTCTTTCTGAGAAGACCTTCATTTTTCACAACTTCAGCTAGCTAGAGTTGAACTTTAATAAATTAACTGAAAATATTCACTATTTCAATGTTTCAAACATATTTCACATTTTACTGAAGGAGAGATATAATACTTGGAGCATTTGTTAAGAATGGTAATGTTGACAAAATGGTGATCAAATATGTTTAAGTTTCCAAGCTGTTACTTCTGTGTCAGGACTCAGCCCGTCCCTCTCTACAGGCCTGGGGCTGTCGCTCACAGGGCCACGGCTCTCCCTGTGTTGGGGGTCATTGCGCTGCACTGACAGCCAGCTCTGATGTTTTCCATCCTGTCAGGCACCACAGAGTCCTGGGCACCTTTAAGTGCTCAATGAATGTTAGTGGAAAAGAAATGCTTATTGGAACAAATGAAGCAAATTATGGCATGTCAAACCAGTGGAGTAAAATGTATGTCAGAAAATAAAAATTGTGAGAACTCTAACATGGAAATTTTATATTTTGTTAAGTGAAAAAGAGCTGGACATAATAGTGTATTTTTATGTTTTCAATTATATGTATATAGTTTATAAATATGTATATAATTGTACATATATAAAATTGTAAACATGAAAAAATATATATGATAAACAAACTGGAATATTGGAAAATGAAAACATAGGCTAGTCATGGTACTGATTATTATTTAACTTCCTTATGAAGTTATTCCTTTTTTTATATTACCGTTTTCAATAAGTTATATGTAAAGAAGAAACCACAACAAGTGATGTTTTAGTATCATGAGGTATCATTCTTGCTTCCCTCCACATGCTTAATTTCAAAAGCCTTCTCTATAACTTTCTTCAGAGAAATTGAAGCAAATTTTAAAAACATTTAATTAACTATAAGAGTGAATACATTTTTATAGATTATGTTCATGCTTTCCTTTTGCTGTGAACGCTATAGTATTTTCTAAAATTTGATAAAACTCACAGGATCCTTAAGAAAGAGCTTTTGCCTATACATTTTATTTTCTCACCCAGGAACTCGGTGAAATGAAAAATAGTCTGTTAGGAATTAACCTTATTAAATGGAGCATAGCAAAACTCTTACATCTTTAAATCTAATTGTTTCCTCTGCTGCACTTCTTTTTTCTGGGGGGGGGGGGGGGTGGAGGGGGTGGGGGGGCTGTCTTTGGCGGAGGTTATGGTTGTTTATTGTTCTGTTGTTGTGGGTTGTTGTCATGCGGTGTAGAGTTTAGCCTCGTGAAGAGGTATGGCCTGTGGTCTTTCTGGCTGCAACGGGTAATTTTAGT
>CAUYLG010007173.1:0-15059 GCA_963573385.1 Cacajao melanocephalus
GCAACAGTGAATAAAATAGCACAGTCTAGTGTGTGTATGTGTGGGGGAATTAGACAAAATAAAATAAATCCATAGTGTTAGGTCCTGTTATGTGTGATGAAAACAATGACAGAGAATGCAAAGACTTACTCTTTCAGATGGGACAATCAGATGGAAAGAGGAAGAGATATATCAGCAAGTAGCTACAAAGTGAGAAGAGAAACCATACAGAAGGTCGATGCAGTAGCAACAGCAAGGTTCACAGCTCCCCAGAGTGGGAGCATTATCAGTCACATGGCTGGGATGGAATGAATAAGAACGTGAGTGAGGAAAGATAGGAGAAGCGAGGTGGGGTATTTGGAGCAATGACAGACTTCAGAGTTTATTGGAAGTGTGATAGAAAGCCACAGGAGGCTTCTGGAGTGGAGGAGAGTGTATTATTACTTTTAAAAGATTCCTTCCTCACTGTGGGAGGCCAAGGCGGGTGGATCACCTGAGATCAGGAATTGAAGACCAGCCTGGTCAACATGGTGAAATCCCGTCTCTACTAAAAAAAAAATAAATAAAAATAAAAAAAAAAATTATCTGGGGGTTGTGGTGTGCACCTGTAATTCCATCTACTCAAGAGACTGAGGCAGGGAGAATCACTTGAATCCGGGAGACAGAGGTTGCGGTGAGCTGAGATCGTGCCCTCGCACTCCACCCTGGGCAAGAGAGTGAGACTATCTCAAAAAAAAAAAAAAAAAAAGATTCCTTCCTACTCTGTGGAGATAAACAGTAAAGGACAAATACACGGGAATCAGTTAGGAAGCCACTGCAATATTCCAAGTGGGAGGTAATAATGATGGCAGGACCAGTGGCTAAGGTAAAAGTGGAGAGGTCTAGATCTGGGATATATTATGGAGGTAGAGACAATAGGATTTGTTGATGGAAAGTGAAATGTGAGTGAAAAGTTAAAAATTCTTCCAAGGTTTTGGGTCTATGCAGCTGTAGAACTATGGGAATATAGGCTTAAATAATTTGGTGTGTGTTATGACTGTTAAATGAACACTTGCAGACTTATACTGAGGACCAGAGTGCCAAGGAAGACATTTTGAGATATCTTAGATTATACTTGTTGAAGAAAGATTGCACCAGATGGAGTTACATAGGCAGAGAAGCCTTTATTCAAGACTGTTGCAGTAGAGGTTAAGACTTGCAACAGAGGAGATGAAACTTCACTGAAACAAAAGGTGGAGTATTCTTAAGAGCAAAGGTGAGCTAGTGGAAAGGTACTGGAAGATGTTAGCAGGAAGGTTCGCCATCTGTGCTTGCTAATTGATGCTTAGAAAGTTAGGATCCTACCTACTCTCAGACATTGGGAGATAGAGGCATTATCTCCTTCGATGATATTTTAAAGAATGACTTCCAGGTCCTTAATAAAGACCTTTCTACACTGCAAATCTTCCAAGAGGCTAGGAGATTTACATCCCAAATGAGTAGAGAAAGAATAACAATTGAAAGTTTCCTAAAGTAAATGCTATGAGAAAATGGAAGTCAGGGACTTAATAATCAGAAGAAACTTGTGTGAACTTGAGTTGCACTAAGGGTAATATTATGGTCTTCTTGGTTTTGCTCTATCATCTGATGCTTTCAGATTTGGAAACTTAGACATATTTCATGGATTCCTAGCAATCTAGGTCCTAAAACTATTTTGTCAAGACCTTCTATCTACATGACTTTGGACAATTATCTTAAATTATCTTTGTCTTCACAGTCTAATTCTTCTACCTCAGAGCCTTTGCATTCTCTATTCCTCCTTTCTGGATGGATCTTCCCCTACATATATGTATGGCTATAACCCTTTAGTTTTTTGTTCTCAGCGAGAGTATTTGCTTTCAGTCTTTGTTCTCAGTGAGGCCTACTCTGACCACTATTTTAAAGCGATCATTGGCCCTTTGTTGCTTCCTGTCTCCTTAATGCCTAATGCAATATACTATTTATTTTATATTTTTATGTTTTCTATTTGTAATCTGTTGCCTCCTGATGGAATGGAAGCTTTATTGGTAAAGTGGCCAATCACAGAATCACTTGTTATACTAAGAAATTGAAAAATAAACCTAGAAATAAAAAATTAAGAGAATACTTAAGAAAGTTGATACCTCTGGCCCGGCGCGGTCGCTCACAACTATAATCCCAGCACTTTGGGAAGCCAAGGCGGGTGGATCACGAGGTCAAGAGATCAAGACCATTCTGGTCAACATGGTGAAACCCCGTCTCTATTAAAAATACAAAAATTAGCTGGGCAATGTGGCGCACACCTGTAGTCCCAGCTACTCGGGAGGCTGAGGCAGGAGAATTGCTTGAACCCAGGAGGCAGAGGTTGCAGTGAACCGAGATCGCACCATTGCACTCCAGCCTGAGTAACAAGAGCGAAACTCTGTCTCAAAAAAAAAAAAAGGAAAGAAAGAAAGTTGATACCTGTAATCAGAGGAATAATATGCAGCCATTTAAGTTACGTTTATGAAGATAGTGTAATGAGGAGAGCTAGTACATGGGAAGGGTAAGTTAAAAGAATCAGAATATAAAATTACAAATAAGTATTATTATAAAAGCCAAAATTGAAAAAAACTATCCTGCATTTAACAAATATGTGATGATATTCAAAGTGGCTACCTTTAGGTGCCATTATTATGTATATTATGTTTTCTTCCTTATTTTCAGGATTTTTTTCAATTTTTAAATAATGATTGAGTTTGATTTTAGAATGGAAAAGTAAAACCCTTTTTAGAAAAAACAAATAAAATAAAAGACTATGAGACTACCAAGATTATAAACTTCTTTGTTTCCAACTTGTGACACATACATAGAGCCCAAACCACTTTGGCCTCCATAATGGGTCATGCCTTGACGTGTTTTGAGTATCAAGAACAGAAAAAGCTGGAGCCTGTCTTTTGAAAAAATTACATGACATTTTTAAGGGAGTGGATAAATAGAAGCCTGGAAAGAGGAAACTAGAAGAAGACAAACCACAGAGAGTGGTTTGAAGGCAGAAGCACCTCCATAGGGTGCTTTGGAGACCCTTCAGGCTGCAGAGAACAGCAAGGTAGATAGACGTGGAGTAAGAATTATCAATATTAGCCCAGTAACTAGGCAACTAAAAGATTTGTAAAGAAAGCACAGCATCATGTGAAATGCAGCAATGTGTTTTAAGGAGACATGGTGAGGATTAAGAGCCCTGTGATTCATGGAAACAGCAATTTGTCATAGGTGCTATCTGCCACATGAAGGTGATGAAAAGTATAGAGACAATGCAGGAGAAGTGTGACAATGAACTGAGTGATAAGCGCAGGTGGGAGAAGCACCAGAATAACTTCACTTTAATTATTTTGAGCTTGGCTTCCTCAACACAAAGTCTGAAGGCATTGTTCTGCCATTTTTGTTTGTTTCACTTGTGTTTATTAAATGCTGAAATCGATTTCTCTCGGACATTTTTTTTTAAACCAAGAGGAAGCCTTGCTTTTATTGAACACCTACTAAGTGTTAGCCATTATCTATGGTGGTATCTGTTAAACCTCTCAATGACCAATAGTGTGTGCATTATTCTTCTTCTCGTTTCAGAGACAGATACACTAAGACTTAGGAGAAGTGATGCAATTTCATTACAAGATTACATGTTCGTAACTGTTGAATCGTTGTGTAGAATCCATGCCTGTCTAGTTTTACTTACTTACCCACTTTAACAATCAAATTATACATACAACAGTTTTTTCCCCTTGAGCTGGGTTCGGAGAGTCCTCAAAACCTGTTTCTCAGAGTTTGAGGTATTACAAGTGATTGTCAAAGAAGCACAGCCTTCAGTTTTGTGTCTGTTGCTTTTCCGGGAGGTATTCTGACGTGACAAGTTCAAATGCTCCTCCAACTTTCAATTTTCTAGCAAAATGGAAAACACAATTACAGTATTCAGCAAAATATTGTTGTTGGTTCAAAAATAATTAAGGATAGTATTAAGTTGCTGTTTTACCAAGTGGGATGCAGTGACTGTTCAGAGCTACAGCAGAAGGAAAAGCAGGGACTATTTAGAAACAGGTGTATGAGGAGTGAGGGGGAGAAGAGTGGATGCATTTTCAGGGGAAATACTTAATAAGCTGAGTTTTTAAGAGAAAGGGCTGCAGGCCAACTCTTCTATGGAGCAGGCTCTCTTAGCAAGAGTTTAATGCAAAAGTTGACTGAACCTAACTCCTTCTATTATAATGACTTTGCAGTTGATTTCCCTAGGATTCATTTTGCTGCTTGATATTAGAGGAGTTGGCTGCAGTAAGAAAATTCAGGTGAAAAGACCAGTTTGGTAGATATACAGCCTGTTAACGGGGACTAAAAGAAGTCTCTACCAGGAAAAGAACAAAAAGGGGTGAGAATTTATTTGTGTACCTGCTATGCTCCAGGCACTGGATAAGGATATTCTCTATCTGGACAGAGAAAGAATGAGGTATTCATATCAATGACAAATTATCTGTTTACCAAGTGTCTATTATGTGTCAAGTACTGTGTAAAAGCACTTAACATGCAGTTTCTCTTTGATTATCAGGGCAGCCTGCATAAGCATTTAGCAGATAAGGAACTATAAGCACCAAGATATTAATAAATATCCTAACACACATAGCAAGTAAATAGGAGAGATGCTGTTAATATTTAGAAACTTTACCTTTGACCACTATAGTATTCTGTTTCTGACAGCTGAGAAAACTGAAGCTTAGATATTACAGAATTTTTTCTATTTGAAAAACAACCTTATACAACATTGAATGTTTAGGGGTGAAAAACCTCACTTCCAAACCTGGCTCTGTTCTGGGAATGTGGGCAATTTACTCTGCCTCTGTGAGGCTCGATTTCTTCGCCAATGTTTCTGAAACCACAGTAGTCATCAGAATCACTCCCAGGGCTTGTTAAGATCCAGATTGCTGGGTTCCACCTCCAAAGTTTCTGATTCAGTATGTCTGGGGTGGGCACAAAGATTTATACTTCTAACAAGTTCCCAGGTGATGACGGTGTTGCAGATCAGGGGTCCCGCTCAGGCAGACTGCACTGTACTGTCCTCTGAACTGAAAGCCTTGTTTTTTCCCTGGCCCGAAAGAGAGTGCTTCCTTAAGCAGACAGAGAATTAGCTTTGGAGACTAGGCCTAATCTTTCCTTCTTTACTTCCTATCTGCATGATCTTAGGCAAGCTGCTTTATCCTTCTGAGTCTCAATATTGTCATGTGTAAAACAGAGCTGTTGCTTCCTTTGTTATCATCTTGTTGGTAAGGATTATGTGAAGCGATTTATGGAAAGCATCTAGACTGTTGGCTGGACAAAATGCTCAATCGATGTTGATTCTCAACATTGAGTAGTTATCAAGATTGTACAATATATTGTTGTGTGTATATATGTTACGTGTACAACATATATAACTTTTTATTTCTTTTATTCAGCAAATATGCCAAGCATGGTAACATTTCCTTTGCATTATTTTTGTTTCCTAAGTCTCTGCCATCCTTATACAGATATGCTATATGGCATCTGTAGAACATGCAGATTAGAACAAAGTGCTACTCATATGACATGTCATTATTGTTGGAGAAATATTACATGTATAGTTTTAGGTCAAAAGTCATAATTCATGGAAGTCTTTTAAAGAGAAGATTTTGGATATTTTTGGATTGCAGGCCTCTCTAAACTTCATGGACCAGAAATCGTCAGAAAATAAACCCAAAGAGATAAAGATCAAGTTGAAGAACGATAAACTCTTTGATGATGTCAAAGGCTCTATCTCTCATAGTGAGAAATTCTTTATCTCTGCCTATCAAAAAGACGTTGCTAGTGAATCTATGTTAACAACAGTTAATCAAACTAGTTAGAAATGCCAATGGATTTGTTTCTTTTATTATTTTAAATATAAATTTAAGTCCAGTACTGCATCCCAACTGCACCTCAATCCAAGGAGAAGTTCCTGAATTGTGTTTTCCCTCCCTCTCATCTTTGTCCAGGTTGAAAATCAATGCATCTGGTTCACCTTGAATCTTGAGCTGCATATTTTTAGCAGCAGAAAAGCCTGTATTGCCAGCATCACGGGAGAAAAGGCAGATAACTCCACAATGTCCTCCAGCCAAGGAGGAGGGCAGAGGGCTCAGAGGGGCAGAGTGCCTGCAGCTTAGATGATTCACCAGTCTTGATTCTTACTGCTTGCAGGCTGGTGACTATGACCCAAGGACCATGAACCATGAGTTAGAATTTTCTGACAGAGGCCCTGATCTTAAGCTACCATTTTCTTTAATAATTGATAAGCATGGGAAAGAGGCTTAAAGTAATAAAAAGAGCTCCTATATATTATTATTAATAGTCCTAAGAAGTCTATATTAAGGAATGGAAGTGATGTAGTAAAAATTATAATATTTAGCACTCATCTGTGCTTATTTCAAGCCACTCACTGTTCTGAGTGCTTTACCTTTGTTGACTCATTTTAGTTTTATAACATTTCATAGATGAGAAAAAAATAATATCAGCAGCAGCAACAACAAAATGGAACTGAGAAGTTAATGAACTTGCTGAAGTTCCCCTAGCTGGCAAGTAGTGGAAACAGGATGAAAACTCCCACATTCTGGCTCCAGAGCGCTCAGTTTTCATGCTTTTACAGTTAAGCATAAAGCTACATCCTTTTACAGTTTTCCAAGGAATGTCTTTCACTTGCATACGTCATGTGAACCTCACCATATCCTTGCACAGAAGCAAATAAATGGATTTTATTATCTTCATTTAAATAATTAAAGTTCAGATTCAATAAGTATTTGTTGAGTAACTATGCCAAACCTTGTGCTATGTGCTGTGTGATTGATTAAAATACAGTTTCAAGAGATGAAAAATAAAGGTAGCTTCTGTGATATCACACAGCTTGCTTAAGACACAGACTCTGAGCTCACAGGGGGTAGAAACCTTTGCTAAATGAATCTGAAGTCTTCCTGGAAGTGGTGAGACTTCATCTGAGCTTCAAAGGATGAAACAAAACACACTGAAGAGTGAAGCCTGTTAAGATGCAGGAAGCTGAAGTTCTCACTTTGTCTCTTCTGAAGATTTTCAGGTTGGAACACAACCTCTATCCTATTTATATTCCCAGGGTTATTGGAAAGGTCAAATGTTAAAATAAATATTGGAGTGCCAGGCGAACTATAACATGTTGTTCCAATTTCTTTTCCTCTCAGAAAATTCTTTCTCTGATGCAGCCAGATGACAAATTCTGACACATCCATTCAATGGTCAGATCAACAGTTGTCACTTTAAGAGGCCATCTTTTCCTCTCCCTCTTTTCTGGGTGAGATTTCCTCTCTTTATCATTTGTACTCACACTGTTTTTACTTACACAGCACTTGGGATCCTTTGTGAGAAGGCCTGTGTTCCTTATGAAAATGAGAATGGAGTCTTGCTTTATTCATATCCTCATGCTTGTTAATTAGCACATGAACAGTCACCTAGTAAACACTCAGTAAGTGTTTATTAACTATATGTGTGTCCCGTCTTCAATTCCAATGTTCTTTTCTCCTTACATATTAATATATAATAAATGGTGGCTAGATTATTAATTTCACAAACACTAGGGTACTCTTAGTAGGGCACTGTGGAAAATGCAATAGATACAGCTATAAACAAGACAGAATATATATAATTTTATAAGGAATGCAGTCATTGAATTGGAACGTGTGGTGTGTGTCTGTGTGTGTGTGAGAGAGAGAGAGACAGAAAGAGAGAAACGAAGAGAGAAACTTGTGCACTGTATCAATAGATCCATCCAGGCATTTCTCAAAACTCATAAGCATTTACTATGTGTCATGGACTGTGCTAGGTACTGAGATATAATCTTGAATGAAACCTACTCCATGCTCTTAGAATACTTATAATCCAACCAAATCTTCCTGCAAAATCAGTAAACATAGACCTGGGATTTTAGCTACAAGTATAGAATTTGAAATTGAAGCAAATGATCTTTCCTGTTAAGGGTGCAGCCTGGTTTGCAAGATTTCCCCACAGCTCCTTGTTTTTTCCTGGGAAAAAGGGTGGTGTTTCCTGGGGCCCCACTCAGTAATAAACACATTTCCTCTGGATATTAATTAGCACCTTTACTGATGGATCTGCAGCAGCACTGTGGAGACAGAAGGATGGAAAATGTCTAAGATTCTATTTACTGCCTCTTCCAGAGAAAGACTCTGACCTCAATTTCATTTCTTGTTTTTATTGACCCATTTCACGCTAGTGGAGCAAATTTTTCAAGGCCCCTTAGGAACAAATCAGCTTCTTTTGTCCTTGTTAAATGGACATTCTCCATTCAGTCATGGATCAACACAATCTTATCATGGAGAAGATAAGGTCTGAAGTGCATGATTTGCTTGCAGTGACCCAGACTGCATCTAAGTCTTTAGAAACCAGGCTTTAGTGGTTGAATTTCATAACCAGGACCTAGGATTGACTCCACATTCTGATCATAATTTGAAAAAGAGCAGAGGGTAGATAAAGTGACTCTGCCCCTAAATTCCTAAATTCATTTATACCTAGGTTATCCTACAGAGACACCTCAAGGTGAGCAGGGCTGCAGAAAGGAGTTTATAAGACAGAAAGAATTGAAGGTCGGAAAGTAACAGAAAGAGAAAGAAGACTTCAGAGGTTGAGATTATAATCAAACTTGGAAGACTCCTAGGAAGAAGAAGATTAAAGTTAATAGGATGAATACATTAGTCGGGGGCAGAGGGTGGTGAGAGGGGATGGAAATGACCAAGTTATATTGTAGTAACAGACAAACCCAAACTGTCAATGGCTTAAATCAACACTACTTCTCATTTAAGCTACATTTCTATTTTAAGTCAGAACTGTTCTGGTCATTGCAGTCACTCAGGAACCCAGGCAATGCAGGCAGCCTCACAATCATTGCTGGTCACCATGTCAAAAGGAGGGAAGTTAAGCTCAGAAGAGTCTACCAACAATTAAGTGCTCTGAACCCAAGAGCAACACATACAATTTATATCCATACCTTATTGACTAGAACTAGTCACATATGCCCACTTCCCCCCAAGGGAGCTGGAGCCAATGTGCTCAGGAGTGAGAGAGCACTAGTGTCCACCACAAGGGATTTGGGCATGGAGAGAAAATTCTAAGAGGTGCTTATGCCAGTATATTGTTCTCAGAGGTGGGCAGGCCTCTAAATACTCTCTGAAAAGATTCTAGTCCTTGTAGAAATGTGTTCACTCTTCCTCAGGGTTTAAGAAGAAACCCACAACAAAGCCTGAGAAAGAATAATAAAGTCAAATAATACAATGTGTAATGAACAAATATCTTTTTTTTTTTCCTCTTCATTTTGCTTTACTGCTCAAGTTTGAATCCCAGCTCTATCTTTTACTAACTCTCTGACATGGAGTGAATGACTTTCCCATCTATGTCAGAGAATCCTTGCTTAAAAAAATAGAAATAACAATATTACTTAATCTCTAGGACGTTCATACATATTAAATAAGTAAAAGCAGTAAAAGGGCTTAGGATAGTCCCTGATGCGTACTAATAAGTATTCCATGAGTGTTAATCATTTTTCTTTTTCTTAACAACCCAAAGAGGTGGGTTCTACCTCATTAATAATAGGTTATCTCATTAATAAATAGGTTTTACCTGATTTAATGGTATGAAAAGTGATGTCTAGAGAGATTGAGTATATTCCACATCAGCTGTGTGATCAGTGGTGGAGCCAGGATTCACATTTAGGTCCTTTGATTTCAGAGGTTGAAATTTATATGTTGCATACAAATTATCCTCACAATTGATGACTTCAACAGCCCTGAGGATGAAGCCAATAATATTCTTCCAATCACCAACCCTTCTGCCACTATTACTGCCATCACTGCAACTTCCAGGTATCATTTATAGAGTACCTACTTTACATAAATCACATCTAAGTCTCACAACAATTCCCTTTTCATACTACAATCTGAGGCTCAGAGAAGTAAAGTACTAGTTTGCCAGGGCTGCCATACAAAGTACCACAGATCAAGTGGCTTAACAACAATTTATTTTCTTATAGTTCTGGAGGGTAAAAGTCCAAGACGAAGGTGTTGGCAGGGTTGGTTTCATTCTGAGTGCTCTATTCTTCGTTAGGAGATGATCACTTTCTCCCTATGTCTTCACATGGTCTTCTCTCTATATGTGTCTTAATCTCTTCTACCTGTAAGGGGAACAGTCTTATAGGATGAAAGCCCAGCCATGTGACCTCATTTTAACCTAATTACCCCTGTAACGGCTGTATTTCCAAACAGAGTCACATTCTGAGGTACTGTGTGTTGAACTTTGGGTGTATGTCGAGGCAGGGGGAGTCAACTAGTAGCCTGTACCTTGATGAAACCGGAAGTTAAATATAGGATATTCTGATTGTCAGCCCACATCATCCTTCTATTTTTGTTCCATTAATAAAGGTCTCCTATGTGTTAGGCATAGTTTGTGGTGTTTTGTCACTCCTTTTTTTCACATCTAGTTCTCAGAGGAAATGCTGACTTCTTTGGTATAGCTGAGGAAATTGGTGTTCCCAGTGTGGTCACGGTTGGTCACCTTGGGATGTGTTCAGATCTTCTGACTCCACTAAGAAACTGTCCTTTTCTCCTATCTTGCTTTTTTGGAGCTGAGATAGCCCTTTTAAAATGATGCCATATCTGTTAGATCATCAAGAGTTGGTCTTTATTAAGTACTAACTATCTGCAAACAGGAGGATAGGCACTTAACATGCAGAAACCTGCTGGGCGTGGTGGCTCATGCCTGTAATCCCAAAACTTTGGGAGGCTGAGGTGGTGAATCACAAAGTCAGGAGTTCGAGACCAGCCTGACCAACACGGTAAAATCCCGTCTCCACTAAAAATACAAAAAAAATTAGCCAGGTGTGATGGCACACACCTGTAATCCCAGCTACTTGGGAGGCTAAGGCTGCAGAATCACTTGAATGCAGGAGCTGGAGGTTGCAGTGAGCCAAGCCTAGGCAACAGAGCAAAACTCCATCTCAAAAAAAAAAAAAAAAAAAAACATGCAAAAAGCTAAAATGCCATAATGCCAACTTCCCAGGAAATCACAACCTGAATGAAAAGGCAAGTAATGAAAACTAAAATATTACAATATAAATACCAGTTGTCGTTCAATGGGAAGTGCTATCAGTAAATAGTGTAAACATTCAGAGGAAGCTGTAACCACTAGAGAATGGTTATTGAGAAAAAACTTCTTGGCAGGTTTTGAGGGATGCATTTGGAGGTTGGAGTAGTTAGCATGTCAGCAACAACAATAAACAGAGACACGTTAGTAGGATAATTTCTGGTCACATTCTTGCTTAGATATTAATGGTGCACCACTGCCTGCAAGGTAAAGTCAAAGATTCTTTGTTTACATTTTGCATTTGAACAAGCTTCTGCTTCTGCTTTAGTACCCACCATTTCCCTAGGTGCAAACCTGAGCTCTGAGCCAGTCATTTCTCACCTTTGGCCCTTCACCCAGGAACAGAAACTGCGTAGAGAAAAGAGCAGGGATCTCAGAGTCCAGCAGGTCTGAATTCTGGCTCTGCCACTTACTAACTAATGGGACATTTCGCATGTTATTTAACCTTTCAGTTTATTCACCTGCAAAACAAAAAAATAGTAACAATTATCTGTCAAGAGATATGTGAAGATTTAATGAAATGAACTTTTTAAAGTACCCAGCATATTGCCTACTCTATTATCTAGACTTAGGACCTGGTAGTTATCATTATAATAATGATGCCTTTTTTTTTATACCAGTAACTCACTTCCACTGCTTCTTAGCCTAAACAAGACCCTTAGCAAATTTTTATATTTATAATGTAGCTTTATATTACTGCATCATATCACATATAGGAAGAGGCAATGTAATATGGTAGTTAGGAACACAGTCCTGGACTCAGTCAGCTTACCATTTATTAACTCTGCCACTCATTACTATGTGATGTCAGGCAAGTTATTTAGCCACTCTTGTTCCTCAGCTTTTTTTATGTATAAAATGACATTAGGGTATTGTCTGCTTAACAGAGACAGTTTTGAAGATAAAATGAGTTTACATAGTAGTTTCTGGAATACGGCATATATTCAATAGATGGAAGCTATTGTTTTATTCATTTTATACAGGAAAAAAGAAGTGATGTCTCTTTACCAAATTTGAAAGACTAATGGGACAAAAACTTTTAGCATCATGATTTTGAGTTTTATGAGTTCCTTACAAGTTTTCAATACCAACTCCCATCAGATATATAATTTGTAAATATTTTCTCCTATTCCATGAGTTGTCGTTTTATTTTACTATATCCTTTGCTGAGATGAAACTTTTTAGTTTGATATAGTCTCATTTATTTTTGCCTTTGTTGCCTGTGCTTTTAATGTCATATCTAAAAAAATCCTTTCCAAGACCAATGTTAAGTTTTTCCTTATGATTTCTTTTAAGATTTTTGTGGTTTCAGATCTTATGTTTAAGTTTTTAACCAATTTTGAATTGAGTTGACTTTTATGTATGGTGTAACATAAAGATCTAATTTTCTTTTTTGCTTGTGAGTATTCAGTTTTCCCAATATCATTTATTGAAGAAACTATTCCTACCCCCATTGCAAACCCTTGGTGCCCTCGTGGAATATAAGTAGACCACATATGTGTGGGTTTATCTCTATTCTGTTCTGTTGGACTATGTGACTGTTTTATGCCAGTACTATACTGTTTTGATTACTATAGCTTTATACTATACTTTGATATCAGGTAGTGTGATGTCTTCAGCTTTGTTATTTTTTCTCTAGATTGTTTTGACTATTCAGGGTCCTTTGTGATTTCCAGCACATTTTAGGATTGCCTTTTCTATTTTTATTTAAAAAAATAGTACATATCCAAAGGAATTGAAATCAGCATTTCAAAGAGATATTTGCACTCCCATGTTCAATGCAGCACTATTCACTATAGTCATAATATGAAAACAAAGTAAGTGTTCTTAGATGAATTAATGGATCAGAAAAATGTGATATGTAATACATATATAATGAAATATCATTAAGCCTTTAAAAAGAAAAAAAAATTCTACCATTTGTAAAAATGTGGCTGAGTCTGGAGGATAGTATACTAAATGAAATAAGCCAGACATAGAAAGATAAATACTACAGGATCTTATTTATATGTAGACTCTAAACAAATCAAACTTAAGGAAACAGTGAGTAAAATATTGGTTGGCAGGGCTTGGGAGTGGGGAAAATGTGATTTTGGTTTAAGCTGAAAACTTTCAGTTATAAGATGACTATGTTCTGGAGATCTAATGTGCAGCATGGTGACTCCAGTTAATAATGCTGCATTATATACTTAAAATCAGCTAAGAAAGTAGATCTTTTCTTCTTTATTTCCATTGACAAATAGTAATTGTATATATTTGTAGGGTGCATAGTAAATAGAGTAGATGTTAAGTCCCCTCACCCTAAACACAAAGTAACTATGTGAGGTAATGGGCATGTTAATTAACTTGATTGTGGGGATTATTTCATAATGTATACATACACCAAAACATCACATTGTACACCTTAAATGTATACGATTTTTAATTGTCATTGCACCTCAGTAAAGTTGGGAGTTGGGAAAAAATAGAGTTAGGTGACTCCACAATCTGTGTTCTTAATCACCAGGCATTTGGATAACCACATGAATAAGAAACACTTCCGCCTCCGAGTCCTTCCCCACTGTCATTATCTGAAACACACACTTGACAGCTTCTGCTGCCCAGGCAACTTTCAGACTACAGACAGGATTAACCGCCTCCTACTTTCATTCACTTTATAAAAATGCCTGCATTGATACTGGCTCCACTTCTTTTATCATCCTTCAACACATACAACTTTTGCATGTGAAAACAGAAGACTCAGTCAAGCAACATGTGCAGGGGCGCATTGTTAAAAGACAAATGATCACGACCAACATCTAGGTCAACATAGTTGGCTGGTGAGTATGGAGCTCCTGCTAACTCCATGTTTTAGCCAGTGCTAAACACAGCCTGTTTTAGCCAATGGTGGAGAAGACTGGGCAATGTGTGTGTTCCATTATGTCAGGAACTTGACCATGATTATCTCTGGTGCACAAAGGCCCCTCACTAAACATTTATTTAACGAATGGCTCACCAACCTGTCTATTCCTCTACCAACCTATCTATCTAGGTACCATCTATCCATCTGTCCATGTGTCCACCTAGGAAAGCCCTTGCCTCATCTGGCATTATGCACTCTCAAATGGGAGGAGACAGAAATGTAAGCAACTGCTCACTGTATGCTGTGTAAAAAGCCAAGATGGGAGTGGGTGCTACAGACACCAGGAAAAGCTCTTATGACTAGCAAATCTGTACATTCTGCTCCACCCAAGGTGCTTTCCTGCCCACACTTGATTCTTCCACAAAAGCACAGAAAGTCACGATCACAGCAAACGCTTATATAATGCTATAGTTATGCTCTTAGCTAGCAGCAATAATCATGAAAAGCTTTAAATAAAGATGAAACAAAAAATAGAAGAAATCAAGTTGCATTATCTAATATGAAAAATACATTAGGGTTTTTTTTTTCCCCCAGAAAAAGTGGTTCTACATGAAGACCGGAATCTGTACCACAAAAGCAAACATTATCTGTGCTTTCTTAATCCTCTGATTCATAGATCCCACTCACAGCACTTCCATGGCCAAAAGGTTTTACTTGATACCTATATAGGCTTGGCTTGGCCTAGTTGCTATTTTCTTTGTGACTTTTGTTTCTTTCTTGTCATTTCTCACTCCACTATTTACCTTAATTATTTTTATTTGTTTTGTTTTGGTTTGGCTAAGTTTAAAGACATATTTTAAAGATTTTTTTAACTTTCATTTTTAATTCAGGGGAAAATGTGCAGGTTTCTTACATAGGTAAACATATGTCATGGGGGTTTGTTATATAGATTATTTTATTACCCAGGTATTAAGGCTAGTATCCAGTAGTTATTTATTCTGATCTTATCCGTCTTCTACTTTCCACCCTCTGATAGGCCCCAGTGTGTGTTGTTCTCCTC